>BLSH010464798.1:4253-22563 GCA_018402905.1 Glandirana rugosa
AAGAAGATTAAGATCACACTGTCCCCGTACTAGACTGGTGCAATACCAAGGATACCTGCGTAAACACCAGTCTACATCACACCGATCCAGAAATTCAGTGGCCTTTCAGTTACGCAAAAAGGTTATAGACCCGAAAGGAAGATATATTATATTGATATGTACTATGAACAATGTCTTATATACAATAGCTACAGTGTACGCCCCAAATAAAGGACAAATTGCCTTTGGGAAAAAGTTCATACAAAAGGTCAAAAATATAAGCGAGGGACACCTCCTAGTGGTGGGGGATTTCAACTCTGTGGTTGATAGCGCTGAAGATTGTAAACCCCCAAAAAAACAGCCCAAACATTCCATACAATCCATACTTCACTCTGAAAAATTATATGATGTGTGGAGATGCCTTCACCCCGGTGAAAAGGATTTTTCCTTTTACTCCAACCCACACAAGTCGTACTCACGCATAGATATTTGCCTGGTAGACCTAGCCACACTACATCTGACCACAAATGCGTCCATAGGAACCATAACGTGGTCAGATCATGCCCCTGTCACACTAGAATTAGAAGAAAAATCCAATACTACCCCTATTCTCCTATGGAGGAACAACACTAAATTTTTCAACAGAACAAGCCACCGAGTGGGGATCCGAAACCAACTGGAGGAGTTCTTTCAAATTAATAATAATGATGAAGTTCCCATACCCACCATATGGTGCACCCACAAAGCGTATGTCAGAGGGGTTTTACTGCAACTTGCAGCTAGGGATAAAAAACAAAAATCACGGGATATGGAAACAATAATCCACAACATCCAGAGGTTTGAGCAATCAAACAAACAAACATTAGACCCAAAGGTATCCAACGAACTTCAGAAATGTAGACTGGAATTAAAAACTATGCTATTAGGGGAATTTGAAAATAACTTAAAATACCTAAAAGCCACATACTATGCTTCAAGCAACAAGGCAGGGAAAAAATTGGCCAAACAAGTTCAACATAAACAAAACAAAGCTAGAATCGACTTTCTACTTGACCCTAAGTCCGGAGCCAAAATAACGCACCCCACAGAAATAGCAAACAGCTTCATGAATTACTATAGAACACTGTATAATCTAAAAGATGACCAAGCCTTACCCCACCCTTCAGCAAATTCCATACATAATTTCTTAAACCCATTAAAACTCCCATCACTTTCCTTAGAAAAGCGTAATAGCCTCAACGAACCTATAACCGAAAAAGAAATCAAAGCAGTAATCCACAAACTACCCCTAAATAAAGCCCCAGGGCCGGATGGGCTATCAGCGGAATATTATAAGACTTTCGTTGACACCCTGACTCCCCATCTCACAAAAACACTCAATCAAATCGTCCACTCGACTTCCATACCTCAAGAAATGCTAAAAGCATATATTATAACGCTACCTAAAACGGGCAAGGACCCAACTCAACCGCAAAATTTCAGACCGATCTCCCTTTTAAATTCGGATGTAAAAATATACGCAAAAGTACTCGCTAATAGACTAGCCAACGTAACGCCGGAGCTGATAAACTCTGACCAGGTAGGATTCGTTGCCAACAGGCAATCAGCAGATGGCACCCGCAGAATGTTAAATCTTTTAAGAATTGCAGAAAGCCGTAAACTCCCAACTGCCTTCATAGCACTTGATGCTGAGAAGGCTTTTGATAGAGTGCACTGAAGGTATCTACAAGAAGTGCTTATCAAATTTGGATTCAGTGGATTTCTAATTTCCGCCATCTTGACATTATACTCCAATCCATCAGCTCAGGTGTATACCTCCAGTGCACTCTCAGACCCATTTCGTATTACGAACGGCACGAGACAGGGGTGCCCACTTTCACCCCTGATCTTCACCCTGGTTATGGAACCATTCGCGGAGACTATTAGAATCTCAACAGAGATAAAAGGAGTTCAGGTTTCTGGTAAACCCCACAAAATAGGTCTGTATGCAGACGACGTAATTCTGTCAGTCACTGAGATAGAACACTCTTTACCCAAAATCAAAGACATCATTGACTCATTCGGCGAAGCTTCATTTTATAAAATAAACGTAACCAAATGCCAGATTCTTACTATGCATATAAACCACAAAATCAGGACTAAAATGAAACAAATACTGCCATGCAATTGGGAGAATGACAAAATCAATTATTTAGGGATAACTCTAACAGCAAACTCTAACAAACTGTATGAGGCCAACCACAAAAAACTGCTTAATACGGTCAACTCCGACTTACTGCACCTAGGGAAACAAGACATTTCGTGGATGGGGCGCATGGCTGCATTTAAAATGATGGTATTGCCAAAGATTCTGTATGTCTTCAGAACGGTGCCAATACCCCTGCCATGCTGCTTCTTTCACGAGATAGACTCAATGCTCCGGTCGTACATATGGGGACACAAAAAAGCGAGGATTTCTTTCCAAATATTAACTAGACACAAAAAAGTGGGAGGCATGGGAGTCCCTAAAATAAAGGATTATTATTACGCGACACTTTTGGACCAAGTCAAGAAATGGGTACAACAAAATCAGGACACTCCCTGGGTCAGGTTAGAAAAGAATATGATTCAAGAAAGAAACCCAAAAGACCTGCTCATAGCTAAGCTAATGAGAACCCAACTCTACATCCCCGAACATCCCTCGATAGCGGCCTCACTCCAAGCCTGGAATCACTTACACACACTCAAAAAAGAGAAGATCAAAATTCAAATAAGAGACATCCCATTAGCGTCCTTTGAATTCCTCATCCCAAATTTTTCCACAAAACTCTGGAGGAAACAAGGTTACTCCACACTGCATGAGATACCAGAAATGGTAAAAAAGAAAGATAACTATAAGATTCTACAAATTAAACATCTCATAAATTCACTAGAAATTGACCACGTGGAGGTGACTAGAGAAATATGGGAATTTTACCATTCTGATTCTAATCAAAAGAGGGGAATCTCTCATATCTATAGTCTCCTCCAACCTAATACGCAAATAAAACTTGACACCCCTATCCAAAAATGGGAACAAGATCTAGGTCACATATACACCGAACAGGAATGGCAACAAGCCATAAAATATAGTATGGTGGCTACGCACAGTGTGGCCCACTGGGAAAACATATATAAAATAACGTACAGATGGTACCTTACGCCGGTCCGCCTATCAAAGATGTACAGTAACGTAGCTTCTACGTGTTGGAGGGATTGCGGACATGAAGGCAACCTACTACACGTTCTGTGGCATTGTAAATCTATAGCTGGTTTCTGGAACTCCATCTTTCAAATCATATCCTCAGCAACAGGAATAATTACACGTCCATCCCCTGAACTGGCTCTACTGAGTATCCACATCGATTATTTCCCTACTGATAGCAGAACAATAGTAACACACATACTCATATCAGCCAGGCTTACCATAATGAGCTACTGGAAAAAAAATATTGCGCCCTCACCAAAAGAAGTCATATCTAAAGTACATACAAACTGTTGTATGAACACATTTTAGCCCGCACAAGAGGTAAATTACCAGATTTCAAGCATAAATGGGAACTATGGATCAAAAAGTATGACTTAAATATCCCGATATAATGTATTGTTGAGCATAATAGAGGGTTGTCTAGCTGACCAAGAGTAACAGTGTACTAAGCAAGTGTATCGTTGCAGCTATCCTTGTATAGATTAGACCCCCTTCCCCCTTTTCTGTTTCTGGGTACAACTACCAACCCCTGAATCTAGCTGGAAAACAAAGACTCAATAGCTTTAGGGGTTAGTTCAAGACTTATGAGTTCTAGGCAACTCAATTACTGTACAGCTACGGGGCGAGTTCGACAGCGGATCTCCACACCAATATACGCTAAAATGTATCATAACAGCCCCAATTTCATTATTATATGTTCCACCCAACTCTGTCAAGCACGTTCTCGAGGAGAGAGACGCCCCTACTGCACCACAGCTTGTACCCTATGGGGTGGGGCGGTAGTCTGGAGGCACATCTCTCCCTACGCCTGGAAACTTTCTATTCTTTCCTGAATCAATTCGGCTGGTATACATCCCACAAGAGATCCGCAGTGGGACTCCTCCTATATAGCTAACCTCTATTAAGACATGTAAAGTGTTCTTCTAAATGTTATTTGTACCAATATTTACACAACCAATATATTGGAAGTTGTAACCTGTTCTATGCTTACTTTTTCGTTTGTCCTGTATTTCAAAATCTTAATAAAAATCAAATTAAAAAAAAAAAAACAGGATAAATTCTCTAATTCTCTAATGTCTAAACTGCTGGCAACAAAAGTGAATACACCCCCTAAGTGAAAATGTCCATATTGGGCCCAAAGTGTCAATATTTTGTGTGGCCACCATTATTTTGCACCACTGCCTTAACCCTCTTGGGCATGGAGTTCACCAGAGCTTCACAAGTTGCCACTGGAGTTCTCTTCTACTCCTCCATGATGGCAACATGGAGCTGGTGGATGTTAGAGACCTTGCGCTCCTCCACCTTTCATCTGAGGATGCCCCACAGATGCTCAACAGGGTTTAGGTCTGGAGACAAGCTTAGCCAGTCCCTCACCTTTAACCTCAGCTTCTTTAGCAAGGCAAGTTAAGGCAAGGCGGCCAAGTCTCCAAAGGGAGGGATCATGTTCTACTTCAGTATGTCACAGTACATGTTGGCATTCATGGTTCCCTCAATGAACTGTCGCTCCCCAGTGCCGGCAGCACTCATGCAGCCTCAGACCATGACACTCCCACCACTATGCTTGACTGTAGGCAAGACACACTTTCATCACCCAAAAACACATGTCAATGTATAGCAACACCCATTATGTGCAAAGCAGCGCTAAAGAAAAAACATCAATCATGTGAAATGTCCGCCTCTCAGAATCTTATCGAGGACAATACAATATACTATAGACCAGGGATATGCAATTAGCAGATCTCCAGCTGTTGCAGAACTACAAGTCCCATGAGGCATAGCAAGACTCTGACAGCCGCAACCATGACGCCCAGAGGCAGAGGCATGATGGGACTTGTAGTTTTGCAACAGCTGGAGGTCTGCTAATTGCATATCCCTGGTATAGACCAATGGAGTCCATATGTGATCATATGCTAGACTTCATAAAGGCCATCCGGGGGCTTCCTATACCATCACCACACCACGTGAAGACTGGGGGACTCCCCTATTGTAGAACACTCACCAGAGAGTTACGAAAAACTCACCCATACAGATAATCCTTAGATATCAGGCCAGGTATTCACTCAGCTGTATGGCACTCAGTGAGCATAAAGTCTCTTATTGATGTGGTTATGATTCAGCAGTGCTGCACCTTGATGTGTATCTTTTAGGGGAGATCTTAGAATAGTCCTTCTTGCCAGCATGGTAGACTGTCAGGACCACTCCTTGGCTACTATGAGGCCTCCAGCAAGACACATTTGTCTCTGTACTCCTCACCTGGTTGCCGCCACATATGCTTGACACTATCTGAACCAAATAAGTTTATCTTGGCCTCATCAGACCACGGGACATAGTTGCAGTAATCCACGACTTAGTCTGCTTGTCTTCAGCAAACTGTTTGCGGGCTTTCTTGTGCATCATCTTTAGAAGAGGCTTCCTTCTGCGATGACAGCCATGCAGACCGATTTGATGAAGTGTGCGGTGCATGGTATGAGCTCTGACAGGCTGACCCCTCACCCCTTCAACCTCTGCAGCAATGCTGGCAGCACTCATACGTCTATTTCCCATAGACAACCTCTGGATATGATGCTGAGCACGTACACTCAACTTCTTTTGTCGACCATGGCGAGGCCTGTTCTGAGTGGAACCTGTCTTGTTAAACCCCTGTATGGTCTTAGCCACCATGCTGCAGCTCAGTTTCAGGGTCTTGGCAATCTTCTTATAGCCTAGGCCATCTTCCTGTAGAGCAACAATTCTTTTTTTCAGATCCTCAGAGAGTTCTTTGCCAGGAGGTGCCATGTTGAACTTCCAGTGACCAGTATGAGAGAGTGAGAGCGATAACACCAAATTTAACACACCTGTTCCCCATTCACACCTGAGACCTTGTAACACTAATGAGTCACATAACACCAGGGTTGGGGAGGGTGGCTAATTGGTCCCAATTTGGACATTTTCACTTAGGGGTGTACTCACTTTGGTTGCCAGCGGTTTAGACAAAGTGTCATTTATTCAGTGTTGTCACATGAAAAGATATAATAAAATATTTACAAAAATCTGATGGGTGTACTCACTTTTGTGAGATACTGTAGATTAGGGGCCATGTGCATGGATTGGGGGGTGGTACCCCTGCGCCCTGCATGAGCGGTCGACGCTGCTAATAAGGGCCACTTGTGTCAAAGGAACAGGACCAGGATAGTTGAAAAGAGCTTCTGTTACCCTCATCAACCATTTTAAAACACCAATAACTACCTCATTTCACCTTTGCTAGTGTCTTAAATGCTTTATGTCAAAATGGCTACATTTCACCAAAACTGTAGAATGTTCATTGAAATTTCAAGGCAGTGAAAACCCTCAATTTTTCACTTACTAAGAGTAACATTGCCTTCAGGTGTGTTTTGTGCTTCCATATAATTTGACTTTTCCTTTAAAGCCGCAGTATTTTAGGATTTGCTTCCTGGAGTACAACATACAATAAGTGGTTTTCGTTAATTGCCGTTTATGTGCAAAGCATTCCATAGAGAGCAAAAAGTTTCATGTACGCTGCAGTAATAAAAACTAAATCATGTGCCAGTATATTCTTGTCACTGCCAATTACACGTTCCTCTGAGGGCCAATTGTAGAAATGCTATAAAGTCCCACTCCAATTCCAGATAATTCCCTGCTGGACTTTCTCCCTTAAAACACTTTTATTTTTGTCTAGTTTGCACTAAAATACAGAGATAGCGTTGTAATATAACATGTACTGAGACTTGCTTACTTTGTTTTCTTGCTAACAACTTAATTCTTTGATAATAACAAGAACAAGGGAGTGTTGTGATCATACAGCTCTTGTTACAAATTCTAGTTTGTCTATGGTGTGTTTATTAATTATCTGGCATATAAAAGGACAAAATGAATGGTACTAAAAACTGCAGCTTTTATTTAGGAATGTACATAATAACATGGAGGGGTGGAGGGGTGAATAATGCAGCCCACAAATGTTTAGACTGTGTTTGACAGGGATCTGTTTCCTATGGTGGTAGACAAAGCCTTGCTAGCAGACAGCAATAGAGGGTAACAAGGTCACATCACTCAGGTAGATTAGACACAAGCAGGACACAAGCAGCATTTCTTCCTCTTCCTATTCATCCTAATAAACTTGCTAAATCAGCATAGCCAATCATACTATTTTATGGAATGTAATCCAGAAAATCCCAGATGCTTTGCTTTCCTGAGAAAGATCACATGTTGCATGCCTGTCTCTTTGCCATCTCATGCAGCATAAGCTATAAAAGCCCAAGTGGCTACTATGGGGCCCCACTAGGAAGGCTGTTGAAGGAAATCAAACTGTGAAGCTTCTAGTCTAGAAGAGCTGACTTCAGACACAGGAAGAGTCATCAGGATTATTTCTCATCACAGATCCCCTCTGCTTTCTTGGTGTCATGATCTAGGAGCAGACTTGTAGGCCAATGGCTGTAGCAGTAGAAAGTTTCACGGGTAGTCAACAGGAAATATACTAGTAGATCCTTATAGCAGATGATGAGGTTCATCCAAGTCACAGGGTCTAAGTACTAGCTGGTATTCACCAGAGCTCCTGATGGTGGAGATGGGTTTTGCTGCATGCTAATACCATGTCATGGTCCTCAGGATCTGTCAAGAACCATGAATCAGACTGAAACAGCAGTAAAAATCACACTAATTAATAAAAATGGTAAAATAGAACAAACAGAGCAAATTAAGTCAAAACATAGCCAAGGTTCGTTAGCCAGAGCAGATGGTTGGAGCAAGCCAGCAAACAGGGATCTAGAGATCAGCGAGGTCAAACAAACAGCATGCAGATCCAGGAGCCAGAAGGGAGGTCAGGCGAGCAGAGTCTTTAATCCAGAAACCAGAAGGAACCTCAAACAGGCAAAAGTCTTTCACAGGAAAACACAGCAGAGATTATCCAGAGATGTTGATCAGACGAAGGCATCTGAGATCTGATCCAAGCAGTTTATATAGCTAGGAGAGCTGGCTAACAAGCAGGATATGGGCATCAGGTGAGACAGAGTAGAAGCCTAGACTGGCAATTAACCCTCAGCTGAGCAGCTTGCTCCGAGAAGGGAGGGCTGAGCCCAGCCCTGACAAGACCACCCCACCAAGAGGGGAGCAAGCCAGAGTACAGAAGCATATGTAGCAGGTAGGGATCAAGCAGAAGCATAGTCAATAAACAAACCAAAGGTCACTAACAAGTAGTAGCTGTATGGGGTCAAATGGAAATGTGGTTAATGAAAAAGCCAAGGGTCGATAATGAGTGGTAGCGAACCAGCAGCAGGTATGCAAAGAGCAAGATAGTGGCTGAAGTGAGCAAAATAATCTGGCAAACAGGAAATGCAGGGACATGGCTTAAATTAAGAAGTTCATGACAGGAGCAAGAGGTTCAAGGTTCACTTGAAACAAGACATAAAGCAAGATTGTCTAAGAGATCAGGGAGGGAGCTGCCCTTGGTGGCACAGTGAGAAGGGACAAAGCCAGACACCACAGATATTAAGGGTTCAATCCTGGATCCTGACAATCTGTGTCGTATGGATAATGTTGTTAGTTGTCTTAGCAATGTAGAATTATGACCCTCAGATCTTCTGCTGCAGTGCTGCAAGCAAAAACCTAACCCTGTATTCCTCAAATAGTCATCCTCATGCTTTAAAACATCCCCACAGGGGTTCCTCACTACTAGTTGGATACCTGATAAAATAACTGAGGTAAGTGTTTTTTGCAAAAAAGCCATATTTACAGTTTATATTAAGGATAGAGACAGGGGTGTAATTTCAAATCACAGTGCCCCATAGCAAAAGTTAGATGAGGCCACCCAACCTCGTCTATGAGCTCCTTCTGTAGTACCCAGCACTTTGACAGGTTAGTGGCCTGCAGCCTATACTACAGCTGTAAAAAAAAATATCCCCAGGGTCCCTCATTTACGGATTACCCTATACTGATTTAAAGCATTGCCTTTTGATCATTTTGGGTACCGTCATTTTTTCGCTGTTTCACAGGCACAGTTTTGAGGCTTGACATGTTTGGTAAAATATAGATTTTTTAAACAATTGTTCATGCAATAAAAAATGCATTTACTATCTTTTTTATTCTACAGGATCTCTGCTTTCTGAAAATATGTAATCTTTGGGTATTTTAAGTAATTTTCTAGTCAAAAATGCAAATTTTACCATGTGTGCCATTGGCTTCTGCCACTGTCCTGTGAGGAGGGGGTGGGTCCAACCACGCTGTGTGTTTATAGACACGCACAGCCCAGCTAAGGAGTGAGCTTGAAGGTGTGCCCTTATAGGAAGTGGCTTCCTATGGTAGTGCACCAAGAAGAGGAGGAGCTTAGAGCATTGAAAGGGGACCCCAGAAGAGGAGGTTTGAGGCTGCTCTGTGCAATACCATTGCACAGAGCAGGTAAATAAAACATGTTTGTTATTTTAGAAATAAAATAAGCTTTACAATTACTTTAAACTTGAAAGCTTGCTCACCGTGTGCTTCAAGCATAGTAACCGACCTGTCACAGACAGCTTCTTCTCTTTGCTTATGATCAGGAGCCAGCGGAGCAGGCTCTCAATCATGTGTCCACTGTGACAGACAATTACAGTGATCAGGTGATAAGGAAGTCGGCCACACCTCCCAGCATTAAGACCCAGTTAAAGGGTCGTTTTTAATGAGCTATTGCTTTTGCTTTTACTTGATTGTCAATAAGCTACTTTAACATTTCCTGTCTAATAGGAAATAATGTAATGAGGATATTGGTGAAGATCTGTTCAGTTACTTACAACTCTCAAAAAATGTATGCGTTGATGTTCAAAATTCATAGGATAAAATAGTTGTCTATAGTGATCATTTTATATCATCTGCATTAGTGTTGCAATAAAAAAGAGTGTGGGGGGCGTGTCTAGCCGAGCTCCAAGATGGATGCGTAGGAGAAGAGCTCCGCTGAGACACGGGAGAGTATGCCGCATTAGAGGGCCCAACCAGCTCTACAGCCACAATCCACAAGTGGTAACGCAGCATGAACCCACAGAGATGCCGAAAAACAAGAAGGGCCGATCCAGCCCAGCAAACTGGACGGATTCTACTCGGCAGCGGCGCGCGGGCTTCACCAAAGTGGTGCCGGAGAGCCCAGCACACATGCTACCAACAGCAAGGCCGCAGCTCCCTCCCCGACCCAAGGGAACGAGGGGAAACAGAGCAAAGGTGCTAAAGAATCGGGACACAGCAGCAGCAGCTCCTCCGGGACTTCCACACCATCCATCAGAAGCCTGGTTAAACAAAAGCCAAGGCTGGAGCCACAGAACCATCAGCCCGAAGGATCTCTTCTTTCTTAATTAACTTTATTTTGTTGGTTCTGTTCTCTATTTTTCTGTTCAGCACAGTAACTTCAAGCACAGATATTCTGCAACATTACAGAGACTCTCGAGGAGAAAGCTTGGAAACCTACACTTCAAGCAACCTGAAAATCTACATTGCGACCAGACAGGAATCAGTGGTCAAGACTTTTACAATCGTAAGTGCCAACTTCTACCTACCACACATACGGCAAAAATACAAAGATGACTATTAAATGCTTATCATTAAATGTAAGAGGCCTTAACCACCCCACCAAAAGACACACTATGTGGGCCGAGGCATGTAAGCAAAACATAGACATATTATGCATCCAAGAGACACATTTTCAATCTGGGAAAATACCCCACTATGCCCACAAAGACTTTCCACATGAATTTTTAGCAAACAACCCCAATCGCAAAGCAGGAGGAGTACTGCTGGCTCTCAGGAACTCCCTCTCTGTTCAAATAAAGCAAACACAGATAGATGAACACGGCAGGTTCATAATAGTCACAGGAGACATTAATTCCCATCCATACACATTGGCGACAGTTTACGCCCCAAACTCCCACCAAATCCGTTTCTTACGCAAAACTCTGAAGATAATCTCCTCCATCAGATATGGCAGCCTCCTTCTCTGTGGAGACTTTAACACAATAGTGGATACATCCCTAGACACAACAGGGAAAAAGAAGCCTCACACTAGAACGCTAAAGAGCCTGCTCCACACAGAAGACCTATATGACGCGTGACGTTCGATCACACCCAGAAATCGAGGGATTTAAATCCCAACATCAAACTCATGTCATCAACTTATTTGCAGACGATGTTATATTATTACTCACCAATCCAAAAACGTCCCTACCAAGAGCCCATGAAGTACTCACAGATTTTGGGGAAATATCATACTACAAAGTCAATTTCAATAAATCTCTAATCCTAACCATGAACACACCCCCTCTCACCAAAAGAGAATTGGAGAAATATATTCCATACAAGTGGTCAGAAGATGGCATACAATACCTAGGAATTACCCTGACCCAATCTATCAATTCTCTAGCCCTGACTAACCTTAAACGGCTAATTACTAAAATAGACAACCAACTAAAAACCATGGCAAAAAAGCAAATATCTTGGATGGGTAGAGCGGCGGCGTACAAAATGGTTAATCTCCCACAGATCCTCTATATATATAGAGCCCTGCCAATACACCTCCCAGTGAAATATATACAAGCCTTGACGAGTTCCATGTGGAGATTCATATGGGGAGGGAAGAAACCAAGATCCCCTCGCATAAATCTTACAAAGGACAAGTTGGTGGGGGGGATCAGGAATCCCAGACTTAAACGACTATCTATGGGTGGTAAGACTAGAACAACTTAAAGTCTGGTTTCAAAAAGACAGCACTTCCGCTTGGGTGGATATCGAAAGAAACATAGTGCCTACTTCAAATCTCAAAATGATGCTACTGGCGGATTCCTGGTTACAATGTCCATTATCTGCACTACCACCATCAATCCTCACATCTATACAAGCATGGAGACTTCTCCATAGCCAAAAACATTCTGTAACCCAAACGATTGAACATCAACTCACCATAGACGCCCTAGAAACCAAAATACCATCTCTCCCTATAAAGCAACTGGCTGAACATGGCATAGTTTACATTAAAGACTTCCTACACAAATCTAAACCAAAACCACCTGAGCAGCTTATTATGGAATATAACCTCCCAAAGAAATTACACTTCTCATACACAAGGATCTACGACTTTCTAAAACAACATCCCATACCTCCCATTACTACCCCAACAACAGCCTGGTTGTTTTACAACTCAAACAACACAAAGAGCAAAGGCATAACACTATTCTACAATCTCATCTAAAGAAAAAAGGTATTCCAAAAAAACAAACAGATAATTAAGTGGGAAACCGACTTAGACTCCACATTTACAGAAAGCCAATGGTTATCAGCCCTCAAGGAAATATACAAATCTACGCACTGCGTGAACCACTGGGAACATCCCTCAAAATCGTTAATAGATGGCACTACACTCCCAATAGGCTTGCACAACTATTCCCAAATACACCAAACACATGCTGGAGAGACTGCGGCCGCATAGGCAACCTCATTCACACATTCTGGGAGTGTCCAAATCTCATAATTTTCTGGAACAAAACATTCCAATGAATCTCCTCACTAACAGGGATAATCACACTCCTTAAACCAGAACTAGCTCTGTTACACATAGGCATTGAAAAATTCCCTACAAACCATAGACAAGTTATCACCCATATACTACTTGCTGCTCGCACTCTTATCCTACAAAACTGTAAATCCGCCACTAGCATCAACATCTCTGACCTAAAGTCAATGGTCAGCAGAAACTACAGCTTTGAAAGATTATTAGCCATCAACTCCTCCAAGTGCGCAAGCTTTGACTCCAATTGGAAAATACGGTATGACCCTACCGGATCTAATTAAAGTGCATCTCAAGATCCATTGCATAATATTGTCACCTACATACCCCAACCACCCAGGTCGCTCATATGTATAACCACTTATCTGAAATGTTACTATTCACTGATAAGGTTACTGTTATGGAATATCTCTCTATAACATCTAATTATGTCTACTGTGCATTCTTGTACATCTTGTAAAACTTTAATAAAAACGATTAAAAAAAAAAAAAGAGTGTGTAAGAGTTCCAAACTTTTCTTTTTGCAAAAAGTAAAGCAATGTTCTTTGTCAGCATAAATTCCAGTTCCTAATAAAGGATACACAACAAACAAGTGCTAATAATCAATGGACTAATAGGTAAGTTGACTCAAACTGATTGAATGAAACAGACATAGCTATGTAGAGGTAATAAAATTGGGCAATGTACTGGTACGCCCCTGCTGAACCTGTGCTTCTGGAGAATAAATCACACTTTGCCCATTAAAGATTTAACATCTGGCATTAAAAACACAACAGATACCTTTCAAATAGTGTGAACATATTGGCAAGAATTTATGGAATACAAACCATTATTAGTCCCGATTAACCAAAAATGGACTGCATGATCTATACTGATGTAGCGCTCACCCCTGCAAGGGTAGCTGATCACCACAGGTTCTACTTCCAAATTAGTGCAGAGGCAGACAGGCACACAGCAACAATCACTCACTTCAGCTCTCATGATCGGTCTAGGGGGGTTGTCTTTTGAGCTTGATTGCTTAATAACTTGGATTGGATGAAGAAAGATAGGGGACACTCCAGCAACACTATGCAGTAACAGGAGGACACTCCTCACAATACCTACTGTATGTTTCTTAGAACAGTCTTTACAGCAGGAGCTAAGGATATTGCCAGTACCCAGACTTTGTAGGAATTGTCCCATTCAAAGCAAACTCTGGCTCTTGTGCACAAGGGAGAGAAACAGTGAACAGTTACTAGGATTCTAGACTCAGGTCTGGACTTACAATGTACCTGGATAACTGGATGCCTCCTTCCAATATTAGCCAGATATTAGCTTGAGAGTTCTCCAGCCCAAATTCCCAGTGAAATCTCTTGGTTTAATTACACAGATTCTCAAAAGTAGGCCCTGCAGCTCTGTCTTAGCTGGGACCTCAGTGTGCACATGCAGAATTTCAGCTGAGCTGCCCGGAAGTGCAGCAGCTCTTTAGACTGGAAACGTCTTCTACTGGATAAGAACAGGGCTGCTCCAGGTTCCACACTAGTTATGCACCTTCCTTCAAGGTTTGGCCAGGGCAACACAAATATTCGGGCTGCTGATTTGCCTTTTCCAGCCCACTACATTCTAGAATCCTCCCAAAGACAGAGGGAAACAATCAACCTGCAGCCAGTGAAATCAAGAACAGCCAAGAGCAATCTCAAACTGTTCCACCGGTTACAGAGGAGCCAGAAATAAACAACATTTTCCTGATCATCCTAGCAGCCTACCTGGGAGGGTGATACATTGACATCCCCCTCAGGTCCACAATAATAGCAATGCCTCTAGCCACAATCCCTTCTTTTGTCCCTTTTTATTTGTTGTTTTCTTTTCCTTTATCATTCTCCCCTCTCTGTCTCCTCTCCTTGTGCTCTGCACTCAGGTGTTAGCTCCGTGGCAGGAAGGCACTGTAAAACACAGTATGTTTGAGGAATTACTGGTCCCACATCTAGTTTCATGTACAGTATTAACAGAAAATTAAAAAACTGAGGATCCCCCTGAGGAAGTAACGTGTTCCTGAGACAAAACATGTAGGGAAGGGGCTTATGCACAACATCATCAAACACAGCAAAACCAGAAAGTGCACTATCTGTTATAGCTAGCTGGAGCTGAATACTGGCAAATGTATTTCCGATTGTGGATTTTGTATGTGGGTGCAGTATATGTACCATAAAATGTGAGTGACATTTTTTGGGGGCATAGCCAGCTGTTGACTAAGATGGACGCTTAAATCCACAGCTCTCCTCAGCCTGAGACTCCTATCAAACCTGAGCGAATACCAGCAAATGAGTTTTCTTCAAAATCGCCCCTGTGGGATTCCACCATCGTCCTCCACACATCTGGAGAATCGGAGGTGCACTCCTACAGACACAACGGATCCGAAGCCACCCCGTATACAGCTATAGCAAGGCCGCCAGTCTCCAGCTCCAATCCGACGCCATCCATGCTCGGGAACCTAGGTGAGCACTCTAAACTCCCCACACGGCTTCCCCACTTCTGCCTCCCTCAACTGAGATACATAGTGGCCGCACTAAGCGCAGTTACAGTGAGAAGCGGACACATACCACATCGCCTCACAGAAATAGCGGCTGCCATCTTGAGACCTCTCCATACATGCCGCATCACAGCTACTAGCCTTACCTCTGGCCAGTGCTGGGTGGTGAATATCCATGGAGGGGAATCAGAAATAGTGCCCACCACAACAGTGGGCAGCAATACCAGCTTCAGCAATTCAGTCATCACTTAACCACCGCATCCTGGCCCGGTCTGTCAGCCATCTTGCTACACCTCAAACCACCAGAGGCCCTGCTAGTACTCCCCCACAGCTCTGCTTAGACAGGGACACCCTAGATCCCCACCAGCTCCACAGGAGGGTCACACAAACACACTGGACAGCACACCCTCTCATAAAATAGCAGCTTCCAGGCGGGGCTCTTCCTAATTGAGGCCCTGGTCTGGGCCTAACTACCCTATTAAAGGGGTGCCTAGCCTCAAATTCTGCACAGCACCAAGTCGCATAACGACTTAAGTCCTCACAGATAATTCATAAGACCCACTTTGAGTGAAGACCAGAGACACACGCCTCCAATGCAGTGACACTTTCAATAACACAGCCAGCTTGCAGATCCCTCAGACGGGCCCTCCACCCACAGCCTGCATAACTGCCTCCGAGGCACCGTTACCTTCCAACCAGCCTGCCACAGCCACCCAAGGCTCATTCAAATCTCACGGAGGTGACACAGGGGAAGACCCTCCAATACCCCACAACTACATCTCGGTGAACGCGGCCCACCTGGTCTCCACACTCAGCCTAGCTCCTCTCCCCATAGGGAGCACCAATTTACAAAGCCCATGTGTAGTGGCATGCCCAAATCCAACTCTCGTAAAAAGGGTCTGAACAAACCTATTACCGACTTCTTCTCCACGGACACTATGATGCAATCCTCCAAGGGACCAAACTCGGCTCCACTTCCCTTTACTGCCCCACCAACTGCTGAATCCCATGCACCTATCAACTTATCAGAAGAGATGGACAGCTCTGAACACTGTGTTCAGCCCCCCTAACATCTCCCTCCGACAGAAGCAAAAGGGCAACTCAATCTCCTGCCCCCTCGCCCTCCAAAGTCCCACTTTACAAAAGACAACACTGGGACGAGGGGCAAGAAAGCTCAGGCTCCCATGACTCCCTGGCGGACTTTCCCACCAGCGACCAACCGGCATCGGAACACACATTAAAAATGATGCTTCTATTATTACAAAATGATTTGCGCAACGAACTTCGATCATCCCTGACAATGCTGCAATCCAGAGTCGAACAAGTGGAAGACCATACTGATGCTCTTGAGAGCCAGTCCACAGAACAAGTTGCTAAGCTGATGGAGGTCTCAGACACGCTTCACCAACATGTGGATGACATTCATTATCTACAAGCGAAAGTATCTGATTTGAAAGATCATTCCGGGAGGAACAACATAAAGTTTAGAGGCATACCCGAAACTGTCAAACCCTGGGAACTCTCAACATTCCTCCAGCAAATGTTCCTCAAGCTTATACCTCAACTGACACAATCAGAACTGAGTATCGATCGAGCCCACAGAATCTTCAAGTAAAACTACTTACCAGAAACGGTTCCATGAGATGTTCTAGCTTGCATCCATTTCTACCAGGTGAAAGAGAAGCTTATGTCCGCTGCCCGCATAAACATGTCCCTGCCGGAACCTTATGCTAACATCTCACTCTACACGGACATTTCTGCAGCCACGTTGATTTTGCGTGAGCACAACATTCCTTATAAATGGGGCTTCCCAGCCAAACCATTTGTTACCTACCAAAACCAAGCCACCAATATTCTTTCTCCAAAAGAGGGCATGAAGAGACTGTTCAACTGGGGCATCGTCTCATCACCACCATCTCCACTGGATCAACGAGGATCCCGACAGGCCTCCCGTGGTCGTTCGTCCTCCTACCATCCCCCAGGCCGTGACCACCACCAATTTTGAAGATAACCTCCTGGCAGGTGTAGGCCTGACTCCATACTCAACATACCCTGCAACCTAAGGAGCAACTGAGTCTCAGCTGAGTACTATTCATGTGTCTGCTGTTTTTCACTGTCAGTTTTGGCATTATCTCCTTTTCCCCCAAGTTTTAGAAAAAGTGCTACGCACTTTCTGTTACATGTATCTGGTTATTCTAATTGTCTTTGATTGATATTCTCAACGGCTTAACTGGTTTTGTGTTTTTTCTAGTTTCTATTTTTTTTTTTAAGTTCCTATTCTAACTGAACCTTGGTTTAACAACTATCATTTAGTACTTCAACTTCTTCATTGTAATGAGTTGTGAGTGCACAGAGTAGCAGGTGTCCTCCTTTCTATTCTCCCCTACTCTTTTCTGTAGAACCCAACACTTTGTGCCATGGCTATCAACATAATATCCCTGAATGCTAAAGGCCTTAACTTACCCTTTAAACGCCAGCTGCTTTGGAAAGAGGCATTGACCAACAAGGCTGACAATGTATGTGCCCAAGAAACACATTTCATGGTCTATAAACCGCCCATGTGTACTCACAAGCATTTCCCACAATGCTTTACAGCAAACGCACCTAAGAAAAAAGCGGAAGTGTTGATAGCCATACGCGGGTTGTATGCGGGGATTTCAACCAAATCGTTGATGCAGCATTGGACTCCTCTAATCCCCTAAGGAAAAAGTCCACAGCTATATCACACTTTCTCTCCACAGAAGATCTTTACGATGCATGGAGATGCTTACATGATACTGAAAGGGACTTCACCTTCTATTCGCACACTCATAATGCCTACTCCAAGATCGATATGTTTTTGGTAGACAAAATTACCCTACAAGCTTTTCAAGAAGCAAAAATTGGTAATATCACATGGTCTGACCATGCCTCAATTTCAATCAAATTATTTCCTGTAGATCACAAGACAATGGGCAAACGGCGGAAATTTAACACCTCCCTGCTGACCAACCCGGACTACCAGAAGCATATTGAATCCACCATTATAGCATTCTTTCAATATAATGCTAATTCTTTCCTCTTTTTTTTTTTTTTTTTTTTTTTTTTT
>BLSH010464798.1:27123-40049 GCA_018402905.1 Glandirana rugosa
GGGGGTCGTGTGGGTGAATACGGAGATTAGTGGGGGGGTCGTGTGGGTGAATACGGAGATTAGTGGGGGGTCGTGTGGGTGAATACGGAGATGAGTGGGGGGGTCGTGTGGGGGTGGATACGGAGATTAGTGGGGGGGTCGTGTGGGGGTGGATACGGAGTGTGCTGGGGGGTGATTAGAGGCATAAGTGGGTGTGCTGGGGGGGTGATTAGAGGCATAAGTGGGTGTGCTGGGGGGGTGATTAGAGGCATAAGTGGGTGTGCTGGGGGGCTGATTAGAGGCACAAGTGACTTGCTACCGGGCTCCGAGGAAAGGGCCCTGCCAGGGGGGCCCTTCATGGTTTCTTGCATCGGGGCCCTGAGGGTTCTAGTTACGCCACTGACCATGGCCAGAGGGCTGCAGTAACAAATACTATAAACAATTTGCACACATACTCAATCCGTTCCTACTCCAAACATTTAACCACACGCTACAAACTAGTACAATTCCGGAAGAATCTCTTGCAGCAACAATAACCACTATTCCAAAACCAGGTAAACCAACAGAAGATCCAGCCAGTTACAGGCCAATCTCGCTGCTCAACACCGATACTAAACTCTACGCCAAACTACTAGCATTCCGCCTGTCCTCTGTGATTTCACAACTTGTTCACCGAGATCAAGTGGGGTTTATGAATGGTAGACAGGCATCAGGTGACACAAGGAGATATATGAGTCTGCTTCAGTGGGTGGAGCATAGTCGGACGCCTTCTTTATTCATCTCTTTGGATACGGAGGAGGCGTTCAACAGAGTCAATTGGAACTTCCTGAAAGCAGTACTCTTAAAATTTGGTATCTCAGGCCCCCTCCTTGAAGCCATTATGGCTCTCTATTCAGCCCCAAATGCCAGAGTGGATTTTCTCGGACTCTTTCAAAATGTCTAATGGCACCAGGCAGGGCTGCCCCCTGTCCCCTTTAATCTTCTCCCTAATTATGGAACCCTTGGCGATAGCCATACGCTCAAACAACTCTATCCGCGGCATATCTATTGACTCATATTAACACAAAATCGGCCTTTATGCGGATGATGTAATCATCTCTATCACAGGGCCTCTGCTGTCCCTACCACATCTGCACTTTAGACCTCTTTAGTAAGGCTTCCCTGTACAAAATAAACTATTCTAAATCTGCCATGCTTGGAACCAATCTAGATAATTCGGTCAAACTAAAGATTGCCAAAATCTCATTGTTTTCCTGGGCTCCAAACTCCACGCTTCCCTATCTCGGCATCTCTTTGACCTTACCCTCCTCACAGCTGCTCACACAGAACTTTGCTCAGCTGGTGGTCAAATTACAAAGGACAATACAGAGCTTGAAGAATAGCTCTCTCAAAAATGTATTTACTACCACACATACTCTACATTTTTCGAACTCTACCTATACCCTTCTTACGCTCTCACCTGGATAAGCTGAAAGCAATTATATCATCATTCATCTGGAATAATAAGCACCGAGGATTAAAAGATCTACATTATGCTCTCCAACTGCTTTGGGAGGTATGGGCACACCTAGCATTACCACCTACTATAAAGCAACAATACTCGAACAAGGTAAAGTTGGTGGGCCCCAACTACACGGTTTCCCTGGCTACAAATTGAGAAGGCTGCCTTAGCAAAGGATCCAAAGCAAACACTCTTTGCATTATTGTTACAGCACCAGAAACAACACAACTTCCTATACACTGTCAATGCCACGGCTAGGACTTGGCTCTCTCTCTTTAGCAACTCACTGGTGGGATACCACAAGTAGTCCTCAACGATCTCTCTCTACAATCCTTGCAATCTATCATGCCAGACATCTCCCTATCCAACTGGTCACAAGCAGGAATCACCTCTCTAGCTCAGCTATATGATAAAACTGTGCTTCTCTTCTTTCAACAGCTGAGAAATACATTTCAGATCCCAGCCAAGGACTTCTTTAAATACCTCACGGTCCATTCTTTCCTTACTAAAGTGCCTCGCTCCAGCAATCCACTTTTGGGACAAGTCATGCGCTTCTACTCTCACACAAATACCACAAAGAAGGGCATATCTTATTTCTACAAACTTCTGACCAGCGTCACCGAAGACAGTAAAACTGGCACCATTCTTAAATGGGAATACATACTCCATTGCTAGTACACCTCCCAGCAATGGCTTCGCACACTTCAATCTCCTCTGAAATTCTCCAAGTGCATCACACATTGGGAAGGAGTACAAAAACTATTCATAATTGGTATCTTACCCCAGTCAAACTGGCTAATATCTACCCCACATCCGCAGCACAATGTTGGAGACTCTGTAGTCATAGGGGCACCACCATAAACATCTGGTGGTCTTGCCCCAAATTGGCCCCCTTATGGCATGACGTTACAAAACTTTTATCGGACCTCTTCTGCACACCTGCAATTCTCTCTCCGCAACTGATATTGTTTGGAATGGAACTAGACTCCTGACCTGTCAACACCCATGCTATCTTAACTCACATGCTTATTGCCATCAGAATATCCATCGCCAGGAATTGGAAAGCACCAGACCCACCTTCTATAGATGACATACTCGCTTCTTATATATAATAAATAATCAATGCCTCATGGAACATATGAACCCTTTGGTTGCACCACCCCAAGTGCACCTTACCATCCTAAACATCGACTTCCTCAAAGCACCGGTGCACTGTTGTACTGTTATCACTGTTGACATGCTTTATTTGCTCCTCAATCCCTATCTTTATTGTATACACCGCGGTTCTGCGAGGATAGGGCATGCTGTCCCATCCCCGTGGACGGAGTACCCTACCCTCCCGACCCTTTCTCCCTAGGTTTGCATTGTTTGTAACACCTCTACTCTGATAAGTTTAAAGCTTTACAATTTATCAATGAAAATACTGTGTACTGAACTGTATGCCACCTTTCTCTGTTTGTATACAAATGCAAACCACATCGCCTGTATATGCTCTTTACTTGAAAATAAAACTCAAGTGTTAAAAAATGTCACTCACATTTTTTTTTAAGAGTGGGTGAATTAAAAAGATTTTAAAGGTGAAGCTTTATGAGTGTCTGTTTGCTGCTTTTGATGCTGTTACTTGGAGGGGAAGAGTGCAGGAGGTAGAACCAGCCAAGGAGTGAGTAGTCATTTTAAAGGGAACCCAATGTCAGGACCTGTGTCCTTGCTTGGGTCACCTGCTGGTGGCAGTGTTGCGTGGAAAACCAAATGGTGTAGTTCTGGTGGCCACCAGCCGGTGTTTCTCAGCAGATTGGTCATTAGGCTGCACCTGATGGGTCCGCTGGGATTATATAAGCCCACCTTGCACCCAGTCCCAGCGCTTCAGTATTTTCTCTGCAAGCCTGTCGCTGCCTGTGTCTGATCTGTCCTGGTCCTGTATCCATGATCCTGTATCCTAAATGTGTGACCTGATCCCTGGAAACTGCTCCCTGCTTCCTTACTCTCCTTCTGCTCCCAGTTACCGGGCTCCCTGTTCTCCTGATCTCTTGTCCCCTATTTGCTTATATGTGTGTTTTCTACATTGTATTTAGTTATATAGATAGTTAGGTGTAATTTTGGGGTTTTCTGTTTTCACTATCTTTTACTTGCTTGTTAATGTTTGCTGGTGTTTGGTGTTGGTAGTGTGTCATTTTCCTAATACATTTATACATAATTTCACTTTAACATCTGGTCCTGATTCCTTTAAGTGCAGCCAACCGATCTGATCATCCCTGCTGGATGCCTGCATATGGTATCCCTGACATAATACTGAAGCCATACAATCAGATCAGCTGCACCTGGGAATCAAGTCTGAACATTTGCTAATTGCTGCAAGATGAATGATGAGGAGATTTTGTATTTCTCACTGCTTGCAACAGAAGACAGGGATTATTGCTGCCAGATTTTGAAAGAGCAGACTAGGGAGCAATTGTTGGAATGCATCCGTCTGGCTCACTCTTTTGTTGATCAAGGCAGATTTTTGTTTGAAGAGATCCAGCCACTAATTCAAATTTGTGCAGGGTTGGCTTTGCCTGGTGTCCCTAGTGGCGGTGATGATTATACCCCTCCTTTCAGTGCAAATCAGGTGGTATCATTGGTTTGGTTACTGGAAGATGACTCAGACTTTTTCTTTTCTACTCAGCATGTTCCCAACAGGTGCTAGCAGAATGTATTAATGCTGTGAAATCTCTGGTCAGACAGGCAGTATGCAAATTAAATTCTGTGCAACCGTTATTACAGCCATGGTAAAAAATATTGCACTCAGCCTCTGTCAGCCTGCAACCATCCAGTCCTGTGGCCAGACACCTGTCTGCTGAAATGTCTTTCTCTCCATCTCCCATAGCAACCACAGTTGCAGCCCAATATACCCTGCTACCAACTAAATATCAGTGCCCTGTTTCCACCTGCTGCACCTACCCTGCCTTTAACCCACCTACCTCCTCTCCGCTGCCTGCAACATTCCCACAAAAGTCCCCCTCAACAACTGCTCCCTCTTTTTTACCATCCTCCCGCTCTTCTCCACCATCAGCTGCACTTACTACTTACAGCCCTGCATCCCCATACAGAATTGCAGCTGCTAAACCCAAAAAAGAAACAGAAGTTTTTCCCAACCCGCACAACCCTACCACTATCCAATCCTGCCTCCACACCTGCCAATCTGCTCCAGTCTGTTTCAACAACAACTGATCTGTTCCAGTCTGCCTCCACACCAGCCGATTTGTTCCAGTCTGCCTCCACACCTGCCACCTTGGTTCAACCCATAAAAATTGGACCCTCTGCTTCCCACCTACCTGTCGCTATTCCACCTGACTGTACTGGTTCTATGTCCACCACCCAGTTTGGCCCTATGGACCCTTTGCCGGCTAATCAATTTGACTTCACTTATCCTGTTCCCGATGCCCTGCGAGGTGGTCCCATTCCTGATGCCCTGTTTGAACCTGTTCCTGAAGCTCAGCCTTCTGTTTCAGTGCCCACTGCCCTGCTTGCTGCCCAGCCTGTTATCCCTGAGCCTGCTGCCCAGCCAGCTGTTTTGGTGTCCATTGTCCTGCCTGCTGCTCAAGTGCTCGCAGCCCAGCCTGCTGTTTCAGTGCCCGCTGCCATGCCTGCTGCCCAGCCTACTGTTCCAGTGCCCGCTGCCATACCTGCTGCCCAACTTGTTCCTGTACCCGCTGCCCAGCCTGCTGTTTTGGTGCCCACTGCCTTGCCTGCTGACTCAATGCCTGATGCCCAGTTGATGAGTCAGTTCTTGTTGCCCAGTCTGATGATTCCACTCCTGATGCCCAGCCTACTGATCCAGTACCCGCTGTCCTGCCTGATGACCCAGTGCCCACTGTCCAACCTGATATCCCGGTGCCCGCTGTCTAGCCTGATGAAACGGTGCCCGCTGTCCATTCTGATGACTCGATGCCCACTGCTCAGCCTGATGACCCAGTGCCCACTGACCTGTTGAAGGATGACCCGGTGCCTGCTGTTCCAGTGCCTGATGACCCGGTGCCTACTGTACCAGTACCTGACAACCCTGTGCCGCTGTTACAGTGTCTGAAGACCCTGTGCCCACTGATCCAGTGCCTGATGATCTGATGCCTGCTGATAACTCGGTGCCTGCTGTTCAGCCTGATGACCCGATGCCCTCTAACCAGCCTGATGACCCAGTGCCCGCTGATGACCAGGTGCCTGCTGACCAGCACGATGTCCCGGTGCCTGATGACCCGATGCCTGCTGCCCAGTCTGGTGACCCAGTGCCCGATGACCCAGTGCCTGATCCGATGTCTGCTGATGACTCAGTGCGCACTGCCCAGCTGGATGACCCGATGCCCTCTACCAAGCCTGATGACCCGGTGCCTGATGACCCGGTGCCCACTGATCCAGTCTGATGACCCAATGCCTGCTGATCCAGTGCCTGATGACCCAGTGACCGCTGATTCAGTGCTTGATGACCCAGTGCCTGCTGATCAAGTGCCTGATGACCCGGTGCCCACTGATCCAGTGCCTGATGACCCAGTGCCTGCTGATCCAGTGCCTGATGACCCGGTGCTCACTGATCCAGTGCCTGATGACCCAGTGCCTACTGCCCAGTGTGATGATCCAGTGACTGCTGCTCCAGTGCCTGATTACCCGGTGCCTACTGCCTAGTGTGATAACCCGGTGCCTGCTGATCCAGTGCCCGATGACCCGATGCCTACTACCCAGTGTCATGACCCGGTGCCTGCTGATCCAGTGCCTGCTGATCCAGTGCCTGATGACCTGGTGCCCACTGCCCAGAGTGATGACCTGGTGCCCGCTGATCCAGTGCCTGACCACCCAGCACTCGCTAATCCAGTGCCTGATGACCTGGTACCCACCGACCCAGTGCCTGATGACCCGGGACCCACCAATCCAGTGCCTGATGACCTGGTACCCATCAATCTAGTGTCTGATGACCTGGTGCCCACCAATCCAGTGCCTGATGACCTGGTGTTAGAGAAGATCCTGCAAAAAAGGGACTGTTTGAACTATTTGAACGATCCAGCACGCTCCCACGCGCGCACACGCCGGAAACAGCACCAAACGGCTCTATTTCTGCTCAGCAAACCCTGCAGCAAGTGCTGTCTGATCTACAGCATGTGACCTGTTTCCTGAAAGACCCGTAACCTGTTATTTGTTCCTGTGACCCGGCCTTCCTCTGACTCTGTTTGATCTCTGCCTGCACCGACCCACGGCTTGCCTACGACCACCCAATTGCCTGAGCCCTCTGTACTTCTGCCGCCCGCCTGTTAACAAACCTGCTTGGACTTGACCATTCTCTTGCCTGCACCCTTGTACTGCACCGCCAGCCAGTTGCCGAACCTGCCTGCACCCGACTCTTCTCCAGTGTCTGTGGCCGTCCAGACCACCGTGACTGCCAGCTCCACAACTCTGCTTCAGTCCTTCAGGATTGCTACTTCCCAGCTGCATCTGTTGCCCCACAGGTCATCTCTATTTCCAGCAATCCTACAGACCTTCAGTTGGTGGACATTACCGGAATACCACAGGCACTCTTACCTCCCTGTGCTCCTGTGGCCACTGTCTCACTCCCAGTGGTCTCTTGAACCGGGGTCATAGGGGAGGTCATCCCCTGCCGTCAGACTCACTACCTGGTACGTTACACCTGGTGTCCACTGATCCCATGCCTGATGACCCAGTGCCTGCTGCTCCAGTGCCTAAAGACCCTGTACCCACTGATCCAGTGCCTGATGACCCGGTGCCTGCTGATCCCATGCCTGATGACCCGGCGCCTGCTGATTCCATGCCTGATGACCTTGAACCCGCTGATCCAGTGACTGCTGATCCAGTGCCTGTGGATCCTTGCCGGCCTGATGCACAGCTTGCCACTGTTCTCCCCCAGCTTGATGCCCAGACTGAATTTGATGCCCCTGTGTTGCCTGCCTCTGCGAGTTTCATGCCCGATGTCCAGCTAACTGTTGATACCAGACTCAGACCTCCAGACCCTGGTGGTAGGGGGCATGTTCCAGTACCTGACTTGGGTGACACTCCGCCCAGCAGGTTAAAGGACTCTGGACGGAGAAGCGCAATAGAATCCACAAACACAGAGGAGAAACTTTGCTGGACTGTTCCTGCACCCACATGGACTGTCCAGTTAATGGCAGAATGGAGCATCTGGAGGCCGCGGCTTAAGGGGGGGGGAACTGTCAGGACTTGTGTCCTTGCTTGGGTCACCTGCTGGTGGCAGTGTTTTGTGGAGAACCAAATGGTGTAGTTCTGGTGGCCACCAGCGGGTGTCTCCCAGCAGATTGATCATACAGGTCATTAGGCTGCACCAAATGGGTCTGCTGGGATCATATAAGCCCGCCTTGCACCCAGTCCCGGCGCTTCAGTATTTTCTCTGCCAGCCTGACCCTGCCTGTGTCTGATACGTCCTGGTCCTGTATCTGTGATCCTGTATCCTGACCCTGTGACCTGATCCCTGGAACCTGCTCCTTGGTTCCTTACTCTCCTTCTGCTCCCAGTTAACAGGCAACCTGTTGCCCTGATCTCTTGTCCTTTATTTGCTTATATGTGTATTTTCTACATTATATTTAGTTAGATGGTTGTCATTTTGGGGTTTTCTGTGTTCATTATCTTTTACTTGCTTGTTAATGTTTGCTGGTGTTTTTGTGGGCAGTGTGTCATTTTCCTAATAAATTTATACATATTTTCACTTTAATATCTGGTCCTGATTCCTTTAAGTGCAGCCAACCGAACTGATCATCCCTGCTGGATGCCTGCATATGGTATCCCTGACACCCAAGCTGTGATTAACCTTAGATAGTATATGGGTTAGGTGAGAGCACAACTGGTGCTGGAGCCCTGGAGGTGTAGGGAGTGAAAAAGTGAACTAGGCAAGAGTCTCATGGGCACATTGGGTGAACAAACTTTGGGAATATATTTATCTGTGTGTAGAGGAGTACACATGAGGAACAACAAAGGACTACTGCACTGGGACTTTATTTGTATGCTATACATTTTTTGAACAATGAGACTGATCGCTGCTCCAAGTAAGTTTGATAATCCATCAGAAAGGAAGGGCTGGATGCTAGCTCCGGCTCGCAACCATGAACATGTAGAAAAAAATAGCTGCACACCAACACCTAGATTGTAAGCTCTAACGAGCAGGGCCCTCTGATTCCTCCTGTATTGAATCATATTGTAATTGTACTGTATGCCCTATTATTGTAAAACGCTGTGCAAACTGTTGGCGCTATATAAATCCTGTATAGTAATAATAATCTGTCCACAGGTTTATTGAAAGACTGCCACCAGGACAATGACAACGGACCAAGGGGTGACAACGTTTCGCACATTCATTGTGCTTCTTCAAAACCCAACACACCTTGGTGTGCAGCTATTTTTGGTACTTGGTTTTTTTGACGCTATACACAGTATTATCGAAATATTAATTTGCGTATACAGAGCACAAAGGAGGAAGTACAAAGGACTATAGCACTGGAACTTATGTATGGGAATTTTGTTCTTTGATGATATGCACTTCTTTGAAATATCAATTTGGCTACACCATTTTTATGTTATTTAGTTTAAGTGAAAAGAGCGTCACTGTTTTTAGAGTCTTGCCCACTTTAGTAAACAGTATAAGTACACTACAAATAGTAGTGGCCATTACATGTAACTGCCTAATGAGAGGGAGGGGGGTATAAACTATTAGCAAAACTAGTGTACTGATGACAGCATAAGCTTCCTTCACAGACAACAATTTAGACATGTGCCCACCCAGCATTGCCCAGAGCCCTCCAGAGTTTTGTTTTGTCCAGTCCATACACCCCAACCCTGAAGCATCACTCAACAATGCCTAGGCCTGCTGTTGTGCTATTTTGACCTTAGGAAATTTTGGATGAGAGTAGGGGTTCTCTGCTGCCAGGAGATGGGGAATCTAGAAGAGCGCTGTGCATGAAAATGGAAAGGTGTTGATTTTATTTCTGCGTAATATCTGTCTTCCCCACAATCGTGGTGTCTTGGTGTGTATGTATGTGCAAGCATTAACATGCCTGCACAGCTCTTCGGTCATCCAGGTAGCAAGGTAAGACAATATAATGAAATAATTACCGGTGTCTGAAATCACTTTGATATTAAAGAACCGTTAATGCCTTCTGCTCTAGAACATTCCGTGTAAATGATGAATCTTTAAGACAGAGAATTATAATATATTAAATGTCAGGATTTCAAGTGGAATGAATGACATTTCATGGTCATTATGGCTTGCCGAGGACAAAAGATTTTTACATTTTCAGCTGCGTAGACCAGATTTCTGCAAATTATAGAATCATTCACCTTGTCATTGCCAGTCAGATCAGCACAGCATAACTTTTCCAGGTAATTCTGCTAAAGAAGGCTTAATTAAATACATTTAGATTTCTATTTATTCTTGCTCATGTGTGTGCAGACAAGACTGCAGAAGTCATCTTTATTTAAATTTTTTTTAAATGTTTTGATAAAACATAACATAACAATACAACATAAACAATTGATTTCAAAACATACACTCATATTCATATAGTGACTGAATTGCATGCAGAATACAGTTCTTATTGCCGGCTACATTAAAGAGGAGCTCCAGTATCTTAAGTAAAAATTAAGAATCAGTAGCTACAAAAGCTGTAGCTGCTGACTTTTAATAAACAGCCACTCACCTGTCTCACTTGTAAGTGTGCTTACCCCAGCCATTTGCTCCCTGTGTCCTCTCTTTAGTATGGGCTTCCAGCTGTAAGAGCTTGCAGCTTCACAGCCGGGTGCCCCGTGCGCATGCATACTGTGAATGGTCCAGTTGTCTTCTGAGACCTGTCAGGTGTCCCAAAAGACTTCGGAAGGGAGGGGGAAAGGAGAACTTCTGATCGCCAAGGAGCAGAAGTGGGAGCCGGTACCTTTCAAAATCGAGTACCTGCCCCCCTCCTTCCCAAAAGCTACATTTCTCAAACGGGAGTGGGGGAGGAGGCCTTAAAGCGGAACTTCTGCTTTTGGGTGGAGCTCTGCTTTAAGGTTGGAAGCATCAGACAGAAGTTGCCAACAACGGATCTGGACTTTCTCTATTATTTCCATTCCTTTCCAATTTGCTCCCTTCCTGAATGCGCCCCAACAGGCCATTTCATGTGGCCCTTCCACTTCTCCCCCTTGTTTTCACCCCTTGTCAAAACAGTCAGCAGCAGAGAGGAGGACAGAACCCCTCCTACAGATCGTGCAGCCACAGCATTGCCTAGTCTTCTCCTCCCTGTGCTCAGCTTTCAGCAGACTCTAGCAGCTGACTCCAGTCCTCTCCTGGTCTTTCTCCAGACCCTGCAATTTCTGCTTCTCAGCTTTGCCCCAAGTTTCATCTCGGCAGCAACACAAGCTAAGGGGGTGCACTGTGATGTAAGGGAGGGTGGGGGACTCTTGACTCCCGATGGTGAGGGTCACTAGATGTTTGATATAAGGTGATTATTGCTAGCGGCTATAGAATATGACAGGCTGGTCATATTCAAGTTAATCGATCAACTTGGGTGCATTCAGCCTGCCCATACACGGTTCAAATCATTCAGCAGGAACCGGCCGAGATTCAAACCATCTATAATCAGCTTAAGGGACTGTAGAGAGCGAATGGCTTCCTTCAGTATCACTAATTTACTAACATTCCTCTCATATGGAAAATATATTGTGGAAGTAAATGGGGATTAATCTAGATTTTTAAGAGGTTCAGTATATATGTGATTACATCCACAGAACAGACGTATGTGGGTGACATTCTAAAAGGATTGGTCTGCAGTGATTGGAAGAAGGAGGATTAACTCACAGGGTGGTGGTGACAGGTCACCTGTCTGCCTACCCGAAAAAGGCTGTCACAATTTGTTAAAAAAGTCAGCCTACCTGATTACAATTCAACAAATAAGTCTCAGGATTACTTTAGGGACTAAGTATGGAGAACTATTCACCCTTTCTATGAGAACTTTACTGTTTGGATGCAATCCAGACAACTTTGAGTCTTGAAAATACAACATATAAATTATACAAAAACCCATGCCTATCAAACATCGCATGAAACATACCCATACCAACCAAGCATCTCACAGACAAAGGTTCATAGAAGGAGGAAGATCATTGAATGAATAAGGGCAAAAACCAGTAAGCAAAAAGTAAGATGTTCTTCCTGCGTCTTAAGCTGGCTATAGATGGATCAACATTTGGCTGGTTCAGAAGGGACTGGATAAATATAGATCCATTTGGCCATTTCTGTTCTTCAGAAGTCAATCTAAAGATCGACTCCTGTCTAACAGGTCTGTTGGAAATCTTTAATTTGTTTAGCGGCCGCAGCGCTGATCAATGTATTCTGACAGTGGAGGAGTCCCGCTGTCAGAGTACAATAGCACAGTGGGGAGGTTTCCTCTGGGGGAATCCATTTTTTTTATTCAAATGATTTTTTTATTGTTTTAAGTAGTTTTAACAGATACAGTATACATGACAGTTGATCTATTGACTTTACAGACTTTCTGCATGTCGTATCACTGAGAAGTACATGAGAGAGGATTAAACACAGTATTTGGTTCATTTGAGAATAAAATTTAACTAATACAGATTTTATGTCCTACACACTGCTTGCGTAATTAGATGAACAGTCAATTGCCATAGAGAAGGGAATTAGTATCTTGAGATCTCTCTTTTCAGAGCGTGTCAAGGTGTGGATGTTCTAAGTGAGGACAATGTTTGAGTGGAGAGCCCCCTCATCCCCCCACCACCCCTGTCGGGATCATGCTGTGGTGGGTGGGCAAAGCCCCCATCTTCATCATTCTGGGAGGTTTGTAGATGGGCATTATTCACTTAGTGATATACCAGTCGGGATTAAATCGGGCTCAAGAATGTGGCAGCATTGGACCACTGAGTCCAAGGCCGCCACACAGAGCAGGCTTTCTGGAAAGCCCCTTTGCTGGCTGCCAACATGACTTCATAGCTGTAATGTGTGTTCACCATGTTGAGTGTGTTTTCAATAGAAGGAGGTGTGTTGGATTTTCATAATCTTGTTATGGACAGTTTTGCTGCTAACAGGATATGGGTTACAATCACTTCAGTACAGTAAGGCTAAAGCGGGGGAAGGAGTGAGTAGCCTGTGTGCCCACCCGATATGTTAGCAAGGCAGTGTGCTATTCGTAAATACATGTAGTGTTCAGTGTGCAGCAGAGCGAATTCTTTCTGTAGGTGAGTAAAGGATTTGATTTTAGTATAGAGATCTTGAAGGGTGGTTATGCCTTTATTTACCCAGGTAGATATCATTATGTCTGGTGTAAGATGTTTGAGAACTGCGATTGGTATAGGGGGTGATGTGAGAGACTGTGGTGGTGATGGCAATGATGTCAATGTCTTCCATGCTTGGATCGTTGCTGCCTTGGTCAGGGGGAGAGTTATCGGGGGGGGGGGGGGGGGGATGCCCAAA
>BLSH010464798.1:56727-72598 GCA_018402905.1 Glandirana rugosa
AAGGTTTAAAACACCTGAAAGGATGTTTGATTTATTATTTGTGACTAAAACCATATCGTCTCATGTAAAACTGGATTTATATACTTCCTTTTAATAAATAAACGTTTTAAAATATTGTCTATGTTTCTTTTTGTAAAAAAAAGTTGTAAAAGACAGAAAAAAGTAAATAAATCGTTTTTTATTTTTGTTGGGTCACCACTTATTAATGATGGTTTTACTTAGAGATAAACACACTTTTTTTTAATATTTTTATAGTATATCCACGTCACAACGTACTGGCGCGTTAACAGTAAATTTCACACTGTCGGGAGCCAGCAGAGAGGCAGCACTCACAACATTAAAGGAGAGTTTTCAAGTAAGATTATATTGGATTGTCAATGGTAATTATTGTTTGTGTTGCTATTACAATGTGAAGTTATGAAAAGAAAGTGCATGCTGTAACTGTAAATCTCTTTTAGCCACTTCAATAACGGGCACTTTCACTCCCTTACTGCCCAGGACAATTTTCAGCTTTCAGGGCTGTCACACTTTAAATGACAATTGCGCGGTCATGCAACACTGCACCTATATGATATTTTTATAATTTTTTTTCACACAAATAGAGATTCATTTTGGTAGTAATTATTCACCACTGGGTTGTTTTTATTTTTTGCTAAATAAATGAAAAAAGACAGAAAATGTTGAAAAAAAATGTTTTTCTTTGTATCTGTTATAAAATTTTGCAAATAAATAATTTTCCTTCATATATTTAGGTCAAAATGTACTCTGCTATACCAAAATCAGTGTTTATTATTTAGTTTGTAGGAAAGTCCACAAAATTTGGAATATCAGTTTTGATGTACTGATGGACTATTGCATTTTTTTGAGGCCCAAAACCCAGGACAGCACAGATATCCCCCAAATGACCCCTTCCATTTGAGGATGCCTCACAGATGCTCAATAGGGTTTAGGTCTGGAGACATACTTGGCCAGTCCATCACCTTTACCCTCAGCTTCTTTAGCAAGGCAGTGGCCATCTTGGAGGTGTGTTTGGGGTCGTTATCATGTTGGAATACTGCCCTGTGTCCATCTGAACCAAATAAGTTTATTTTGGTCTCATCAGACCACAGGACATGGTTCCAATAATCTATGTCCTTAGTCTGCTTGTCTTCGGCAAACTGTTTGTGGGCTTTCTTGTGCATCATATTTTAAAGAGGCTTCCTTCTGGGACGACAGCCATGCAGATCAATTTGATGCAGTGTGCGCCGTATGGTCTGAGCACCGACAGGCGGACTCCCTACCCCTTCAACCTCTGCAGCAATGCTGGCAGCACTCATAGCACTATTTCCCAAAGACAACCTCTGGATATGACGCTGAGCACTTGCAATCAACTTCTTTGGTCAACCAAGGCAAGGCCTGTTCTGAGTGGAACTTGTCCTGTTATACCGCTGTATGGTCTTGGCCACCATATTGCAGCTCAGTTTCATGGTCTTGGCAATCTTCTTATAGCCTAAGCCAGCTTTATGTAGAGCAACAATTCTTTATTTCAGATCCTCAGAGAGTTCTTTGCCAGGAGGTGCCATGTTGAACTTCCAGTAACTAGTATGAGAGAGTGAGAGCGATAACACCAAATTTAACACACCTGCTCCCCATTCACACCTGAAACCTTGTAACACTAATGAGTTACATAATGAGGGGAGGGAAAATGGCTAATTGGGTCTAATTTGGACATTTTTACTTAGGGGTGTACTCACCTTTGTTGCCAGCAGTTTAGACATTAATGGCTGTGTGTTGAGTTATTTTGAGGGGACAGCAAATTTACACTGTTATACAAGTTGTCCACTCACTACTTTACATTGTAGCAAAGTGTCATTTCTTTAGTGTTGTCACATGAAAAGGTATAATAAAATATTTACAAAAATGTGAGGGGTGTACTCACGTTTGTGAGATACTGTATATATATATATATATATATTTTTTTTTTTTCAATTTGTTTCTCTTTTTTATTACATTTTATTTCTTCTTTTTCTGATTTTTGTTTTTTTAACCACCATAGTAACACTGTACTACTCTGGGAAAGTTTAAAGTGAGCAGGATTTTTTTTACACATTATGATTGCTTATACTAGTGAATTTCATTGGTATAATCAACCATTTTTACTGAATGATACAATTAAAATGTGATCACCCAGGTATCTCTACCCGTTTGTGCCAGCATCCCATGAGTATATATAGAACTAAGTAAGGGTACCCCCTATTTAATTGGGACTTTCAAGACACAGTGGACAACATATTTAACATGTAAAAAAGTATTACAATTTATTGAAAATACAAAAGAATAAAATGAGACAACCATACAAACAGTATAGCCGAAAATGACAGAAAAGAACAGGGTTGTTCGAGGCATACTGTAAATGACATATTTATGCCTCAAACAACTCTGTCCTTTAATGTCATTTTCAGCTATACTGTTTGTATGGTTGTCTCATTTTATTCTTTTTGAATTTTCAATAAATTGTAATACTTTTTTACATGTTAAATATTGTCCACTGTGTCTTGAAAGTCCCAATTAAATAGGGGGTACCCTTACTTAGTTCCTTTTTTACTGAATGGAACTGATTCATTCAGTGTGTTTTGTTGTGATTATCTGAGATTGGTCAGCTAATCACATGGCACAGGTGGGCTGTGATTGGCCCTGTCCATACCATGTACTCACTGTGACCAATCACTGATAGCAACACAATTGTACACAAGTTATAGCATGAAAGAAAGCCATCCATTGTTTACAATTGTTATGTGTTCTGCTGTGATTGGTCACGCCAATCACATGGTACCCGCAGCATGCCAGTACAGTCATTATCGGTGTCCAGCATCATATGGCGTCCACCCGGAATGACAAAGGTCCTGTCCAGCCGCCATTTGACTATAGGCTGGGCAGGAACTGGTTAAATAATAAATGGTTGGCTAACAAAATAGCTTTAGTGTTAGCAAAGGCTAATCTCCCCTTCAATTTCAGCATCTAAACTATTCCACATTCAAATGATGCCTGCCAGCGATGTTCCATTAATGAGTGATTCATTCATTTAAAAGTTCCTCCTTCCTCTGAGAGGATTGGGAGGGCTCCAAATATTTGGACCCTTTACATTTGTAATCACTGTGATAGACCATCACAGCGATCATACCCAGACCTACTCTGATTGGCTCTGTGATTTTTGCCTATGCTTTCTGATGTCTAATGACAGCTGAAGTGCATATCAACAATCCAGGGAAGGATGTTAAATAGTATCCACTCGGAATAACTGCCCCCCACCTAGTATATTAGTGGAGTGGTTAATGTTCTGTAGATAATTTGTCAACAATAAAAATCTTAATTTTTTGTGTAGTTTATAGTTATATGTGAAATACCACCATAGCAATATGGTACAGCAAGAATGCAAAGAACAGTGCATTTAAGTATGTTCCCTTCTTGGGTGTAATTCTGATCCATTTGGTTTCTGTCGGGGTAGTTCATCCAAGGAATATCCAATTGCCTTCTCAGGGGTCATTAACCACTTACTTACTGGGCACTCCCCCCCCCCCTTCTTGCCCAGGCCAATTTTCAGCTTTCTGCACTGTTGCACTTTCAGTTGCACGGTCATGCAACACTGTACCCATATGACATTTTTTTAAAAATTTTCACATAAGTAGAGCTTTCTTTTGGTGATATTTAGTCACCACTGGGATTTTTATTTTATGCTAAACAAACTAAAAAATATTAAAAAAAAAAAAAAAAAACATTTTTCAGTTTGTTTTGCAAACAGGTCATTTTTCTCCTTCAATATGCACTGATGAGGCTGTGCTGATGGGCACTGATCAGGCGGCACTGATGGACACTGATAGGTGGCATTGATGGGCACTGATGAGGCAGCACTGGTGGGAACTGATGAGGTTGCCCTGATGGGTGACACTGATGGGCACTGATAGGCAGCACTGATGGGGACTGATAGGTGACACTGATAAGGAGGCACTGATGGGCACTGATCGGCAGCACTGATAAGCACTGTTTATTTTTTCACCCACTGGAGCTAAACTGAATCATGCTTTACTTTTATTTTTTTGTCTTTCCCTGGATCAACTGTGGGTATAAGATTTTGTGTGTATATATATATATATATATATATATTTTTTTTTATTGGCTGAACTGGATGGACTGGTGTCTTTTTATTCAACAAAACTATGAGGTTGTCACCTTCTTCGGAGAGGGTACACTTGCTGTTTTGATTTTACGTTATTACAACAAAGTTATCTTTTATGCCATAGTAACTTAGTTGTTGTAAGTATACTCATTGAAATTTAAGTAATCGTATACCCAATACTTAAACCAGCAATAAAAGCCATGTTGCATTTACCTAAATGTTTTATCAAAAAAGAAAATCAATATTATAGTGATTGTAAATGAAAAAATAAAATATAAAAAAAAAAAACAAATATGCCATACTTACCTGCTCTGTGCAATGGTTTTGCACAGAGGAGCCTCGACTCTCCTCTTCTCAGGTTCCCCGCCGGTGCCCCTCCCCATAGCAAGCCGCTTGCTGTGGGGGCACTCCTGCATGCTCGTCCTTGAGCCAGCTCTCTGCATCCATAAGACTCGGAGAACACTGCTCAGCCCGCCCCCACTCCTGCCTCACTGGCTGTGATTGACAGCAGTGGGAGCCAATGGCTCCTGCTGCTGCATCTGAGCAAATCAGTAGGGAGAGACCCGGGAGAGCCTCAGGTCTTGTGCACATCGCTGGAACAAGATCAGGCTTAGGTAAGTATTCAGGGGGGCCAAGGGGGGAGCTGCACACTGAAGGTTCCTTACTTTCATGCATAAAATGCATGAAGGTAAAAAACCTTCAGCCTTTACAACCACCTTAATTAAAAACAGCAATAAAAAGCGTTGGTCACATGTGCTTTTTGTTTTGTTTATTTATTATGTTCATTTTTTATTCTAGTGCTCACTACAGTCCTATGATATTTTGAAAGTCATAAGTTCCCTTGTACAATTTACAAGAAATATTTTAAATGATCACTCACTGAAAATTCCTACGATGCCTTTTTAATATTTATACGCACAAGTCTTTCCATAGGTTAAACATTCCCTCAGTTCTATTTACCTGAACGTTTTAGCAAAAAAGAAAATACAAAACCATTTCTAATGGCTGTGTAAATCCATGCATAGCATGAAGCTACTGTACAAAGATAATTATTTCCATAGCGCATTGAACTATTTTTGGATGTATATATTTTCCGGGGTGTTCAAAGTCACTGCCGATGTCCATCAAATTAAATAACGATTTTCCTGGCTGTAAAAAGCACAATAAATATCACGGAAAATTTACAGCCTAAGCTCCTTTGCCAGAAGCTAGTTATAGTCACATATCAGAGCCCAGGGATTACTTATAAGGATTACTTACAAAGCAGTTTAAAAAATACATCGGTAGCCATTTTTAAGATGCCCCACAAAATGTCAATAAACCTGCTGAACAAAACAGTACATATTGCCCAGTGAGGACTTTTTACAGAGCAACACCGGCTGTATAGTTTTATTTGGAAAAGCTACGTTGCTTTTTAGTATTGAAGAGTGAACAGATTTTTGTTTGCATTAAGCCCTAAGATTTAGCCATCCCCTCCAGTATGAATAACAGTAACTGATCAATATCTTTTCTCTCCTGCAGAAATGCCTTTCCTCTGCATATTTATAAGTACTTTGAATGTTGCTATTATGCCAGACAGGAATATTTCCAGGTCATTTTATTGTCCGGTTAATGCAGCATCTTTGTCAAAAACTAAAATTCCTAGTGACATTTGGTATTAAGCTAATGTAAACATCCATGAAAATCTATTAGGAGATTTGCTTTTCTTTTGCTCAATAAGAGACTGCCTATTGACTTGAAGTGAAAGCATCTTTTACATATGCAGGACAAAACAGATCCACTTTAATCCCCCCATCCCGAGCTTTAGATACTTACCTGCTTTTCTTCTTCTCGCTCCATGCAGGCACCAGGAGTGAAGGAAAGTGTTGTTTCAAATGCGCTTTAAGCATTAAAATACCCCCTCAGGCCCAGTCGGTCCAGATAGTATGATCACCTGCTGACTCAACATCATCCAAAGACAGCTTAACTCTTCAAAAGGACACAGAAGTTGAATCCAACAGAGTTTCACTTTAGCTAATTGCAGTACAGTGGATGTTTTTCCCGCCTTTAAAAGTAGCCGAAACAGAGAACTAACTTCTTAAATAGCAACATTCTAGAAGAGCACCTACTTATCCAAAATGGTGGAGGCCATTTTTTGCATTACGGCACTGCATCGCTTTACTTGACAATTGCGCGGTTGTGCGACGCTGTACCCAAACAAAATTTGTGTCCTTTTTCCCCCACAAATAGAGCTTTCTTTTGGTGGCATTTGATCACCTCTGCGGTTTTTATTTTTTGCGCTTTAAAAAAAAAAAAATTACAATTTTGAAAGAATTTTACTTTTTTGCCATAATACATATCCAAAAAATATATATAAAAAGAATAATTTATTCATCAGTTTAGGCCAATATATATTCTTCCACATATTTTTGGTAAAGAAGAAAATCACAATAGGTGTATATTGATTTTTTTTTATTGTTTTTAATGGTAATGGTGGCAATCTGCGATTTTTAACAGGACTGTGACATTGCGGCAGACAAATCTGACCCCAATTTACACTTTTTGGGGACCAGTGACATTATTACATTGATCAGCGCTATAATAATGTACTGATCAATGTATAAATTACACTTGCAGGGAAGGGGCTAACTCTAGGGGGCGATCAAGGGATTAAGTGTGTTACCTGGGTGTGTTCTAACTGTAGGGGGATGGGCAGGCAGGGACATGACAGAGATCGCTGTTCCAGAGCACTGGGAACAAAAGATCTCTGCCATGCCATCTGTCAGAACGGGGATCCGCCTTGTTTAAATAGGCAGATCCCTGTTCTGCCTCTGTACAAGGAAATTGCGGGTCACTGGACCCACAGGCACACTCCCGCAGCATGCAGCGGGCGCGCGTGCCCACAAAATCTCGCGCCAGACCACTGCACAGCTTCGACTATTCGTGCAGGAAAACTGGTCGGCAAGTGGTTAATATTTTATTAATACCCTCCTAATAGACAATACTACGAGATTAACCAGTACAGAACTGTGCTATAGCCGAAAGACGGCTACAGCGCGGTTCTGTAATTCCGGGCGGACGCCCATGGACGTCCTGCCTCGTGCACGCTCCCCGCGCGAACTCGCCGCCACCGCACGCTGCGTGGGCGTGCCCGCGGGTCGGGCGGACTCGATGTCCACCCGAGACCCGCCGATCACTTGTAGCAGCCTCAGAAGGGGGAACCGCTGATGTAAACACGGCGGTTCTCCGTTCTGTGAATGGGACAAGACAGATCTACTGATCCCTGTCACTGGGATCAGTTAGATCTGTTATGTCCCGGCCATCCCATCCCCCCACAGTTAGAACACACCCAGGAAACACTGTTAACCCCTTCACTGCCCCCTGCAGGTTAACCCCTTCACTGCCAATGACATTTACACAGTAATCAGTGGACATTTAAATTTCTGATCGCTGTATAAATGTCATTAGTCCCAAAAATGTGTCAAAAACGTCCGACATGTCCGCCCCAATATCACAGTCACGATCAAAATTGCAGATCGCCTCCATTACTAGTGAAAAAAAAAATAGTAAAAACGCCATAAATCTATTCCCATAGTTTGTAGACACAATTGCTTTTGCGCAAACCAATCAAAATAGCATAATGGACCACAGTCTGTGTCCTATTAGGGGAGATTTCCCTTCACTTTCTGTCCCATAGCCAAAACAGGAAGGGAGAGGAAATCCCTCCAAAGTGAGAAAAACTGGAGTGCCACCAGAACTAGTGTACCAATTTGAAGATTTCCCCTCTATTACTGTTCTGGTGCCAACCCAAAATTTGAGACTTTCTTTTGCTTTAACTCTTGCTGATATGTGTAAACAGGACAAATAGAGAGGGTGAATCTGAATCTCCATCATGGGGTTAAAAATAAAAAATGTCCAAAAACATTGGCGAGCTGTGTTTTTGCGCATTTTGCACGTGTTTGAGCGTTTGAGCGTTTTTACAGCTGAAAAGGGTCTCTCAGCACCCACTAGTCTTGGGTTTTTTTAGAGCTCAAAAAGCCAAAAACAGTTTATAACAGCCTATGTGTGCATGAACACATGGGATAACATGATGGGGAGTTTATTGACTGTAGGAAAAAAACATCTGAAAAAAGCAGCAGCTGTAAAAATGTCCAAAAATGTCCTGTGTGCATGAGGCCTGATTCTCCACCCGCCTCCAGGTCTCACTTTCTGAGATGGGATGTGGCTGACAAGGAACATCTGAAGGAGATCGTGGCTGCAAATGGACACAGTGAGTGTAGAATAGAACATATAATCCTCACTGTGTCCTTACATACAGTATATCTCACAGTACAGCAGGTTCTCATTAGCATTACAATTATCACAGGGAGCACAGTAATCAGGGGCTCTATTATGGCTTTGTGTCACATGGCTGCGGAGGGTGCTGACTTTGTTATGGCTTTCCTGTGTTACAGCTTGTTACATACAGTACAGCCATAAGTTAACAAAGTCAGCAAACAACAGCCATGTGAAACAGGTGAAGAGAAATTTGATTGGCTGCACTCCAGTTCAAAATATCAAAGTTCCTTTATTGAAATGTTAAAAGCACAAAATAGGTACAGGCCGGGAAAAATCAGGTAGGTTGATGCGTTTCACACTATTACAAGTGCTTTGTCAAAACCATAAAATTGCAACCCATGACATCCACTTATAACAGGTAAATCACATGACCACACAGGTGTATGCCATTCAGAACATCTGGCAAATGCAAAAAAAAACCTGGCAGGAGGTCTTTCTCATCCAAAGTATACCATAGAGAAATAGAAAATAACAATTGGACAGCGAAAGGCTCCATGCAAATATAGCAGCTCCCTCGACACAGGAGCCAACCCATCCCGGAAAATATAAACGGGGTACAGGCTTGTCCCCGGCCAAAGGAACATATGAAACAGAGCCATAATAAAGTCCCTGCTTGCTGTGCTCCCTGTGATGTTTATCGTTATGCAACTTAACATAAGACAGTGAAATGCTACTTTACACTTTAGTTGGGGGAGCAGTAAACGTCTAGTGGACCTGCATTTTTACTACCCCCCACACCAATCCCCTTTAACCACTTCCTGTGGTTACCAGTACGTCGCTGGATTGGAAGAGTGATATTTCAGTCATCACTGCAGCAAAGATCGAGATATAATTTTTTTAGCCCCAGCAATTCTGCACAAAGTAAATGTAATCCTAGTGACTAGGAAGCCCCTGGATTACTTTTACAGGCAGTGGAAGGGGGTCCCACCACTACCTTTAAGATGCGGCCAGTAGCATTTGGTTCCTGGGACACAGTGAGAGGGATGGATGTCATTCCTCCCACTATGTGATGTCAGAAACCCGAAGCAACAAGCATTTTGTTGCATCCGGTATTGGTCTGAAGTAAACAAGCCATTATCGGCTTGAACAAGCATCTAATCAAACCGATCTTGGTTTGATTGGATGCTTTGGAGGCCAGAGGAGAGATATGAGGTCTAAAAGACTCCAGATCTCTCCATAAAGAGGACCGGCCATGGCCCATGCTATCACAAGGGATGTTATTCATGCCTTGTGATAGATTTCAATGTAAAGATACAGTGTCAATTTGTTACATTTTTAATAAAATAACATTTAAAAGAAAATTAAACTGCCCCCGCTCTTTTGTGCTTATGCGCAATTGTAAATGCACAGGTTGGCCCCGCACGCATGTGTAAACAGCAACAAACCTGCATTTTGTTTCGAGAGGGGGTCAGGGGCGGGGACAGGGGTGGGGTCAAGGGCGTAGTTGAAGGGTGCCCGTCAGGTAGGCTGTACGGGGCCCCATAATTTCTAACAGCGACCCTGAAGTCAGAAATTAAAACTGACAGATGTTCAAATCCCTCTCCACTCTGTCCAAAACTAGAAAAAATGTTGCCATTAGTTACACTTAAAATAAATCAATATATTGTGTGACCTTTGTAAATGTAGGGGGCCACACTTGAGGTCCTCTATGACTACAAAGTTGACCACCACTGCCCTGCTCTATATAGAGTCTTCATTTGCTTTTAAAGAACTTGGCCATTTAACAGTGATATTATAGTTATGGGTGGTGGGTCAGCATCTGTATTTTAGTATATCTTGGATACTCCAACAGTGAAAACTCCTTGCCTCAAGTCCTGACTCTTTTTTCTATCCACCTGGGAGGTTTGTGTATTCCTGGCCACCTTTGTATATTTTAGCCTCTCCTGATAAATTCTCTATAACATAAAAAAAAATACTTCATAATGGTGTAATGGCCACAGCAAGGGTGTAGGCATAGGAACTCAAGGGCAAATATCTTACCAGTAGAGTCCTCAAGATATTTACATATGCATTGCCAGATAACTTGAAAAGCACTAGTCCCTGCAAAATGCTCTTGCTGACAGCACAAATATGCAGCAAATTGTATTTTTTAAAACACACCTCATAATAACTCATGTTTGGGTAACTAATGCCATGATGCCATGAGGTCCATTAAACTGTGCTCTATTGGCTATGGTGTGAATAGTATTCAACACCTGCTTTCATTTTCAAGATAGGGTAGCATCTGCCCACGCTAGTGTTTATTAGAGTCAGTAGGCTCAATTCACTAAGCTATAATGATTATTATTTGCCATAACCATTTTTATTTTCAACAATGAAAGTAGAAAATAATCATTGCTGACTATAACGATCGCTACGGAAAATAATGCACATTATACCTTAGTGATCAGAGCTAAATGGCCCTTATGCATTTTTAAAGCCCCTAGTGGTAATAAACACTCAGCATTTAGAAAAAAAGTAGTATTTTACTACTGTGAATATGGACTTGAAACCTAAAGAAGCCCTGTATCCAAACCATTCATTTTCAACAATCTCTCCGTAAGATAATCTGTGCATTTACCATATTATCTGCATTATTTAGTAGCAAAAGCCTCTTTTGTGTAGACATCCAAAAGCGCTGTGACTACTGCTGGTGCCACGATCTTGGATATGACTCCGAGCCATGATACTCTATAACATTCCTCATTGCTCCTCCCCCAGAAGTTACAGAATAGGTTATGTAGGAAGGTTAGGACAAGGGTGGAGTCTCCCAGAGAAGGAGAGGGCTATGACAACCAATGAGGTAGGATGTTGAGCTAGGGAATTGACACACCTGAAGTAAGGATCAGCTTGGTTTAGGCTCCATGTTCGATCTGAACCTACTGTATGTTTTCCCACAGCCAGAAGTCAGCTGGCAGGCCAGTGAGCTGCTGACATTGGAATATCATTGACCTAATATGGCCATACTAGGTCAATGATGTCATTAGCATTACCCCCCCCCCCCCCTTTGTGTATGCACAGCTGTGAGACAAGGAATGTCACAGCTCAGGAATGACTGTTGCCTTCCATGTTCAGCCAAACCTAAGTTCAGCCTTAACTTAAGCTCATCACTATTCTGGAGTAGTCAAATTTGCTTGCAAAAGCACACTGCAAGTGAATAATATGTATCTGTGGAAAAATGCTACAAGTAAGCATTTAGAATACTTGACTTTTCTGTGTTTTTTACTGCACAGTTTGGGGCAGGGTCTTTTTAAATTATCTTTATTCTATTATTAAATGAGAAGTATTGTCAAAGCTTTTTTGGCTATACTTCTCCTGTGGTTCACAGGAGTGCACTTAGTTCTGCACTCTTGTGACCCGCTAAAGCCCGCTGTCGACTGAGGTCACAGACCTGGTCCAGGCTCTGTAGAGATCCCAACTATATGGTCAGGATCCACTCAGATGCCTGCACCAGCAGTTGTCTCAGCCTCTCAGCAAGCCACTGAGAGTCTGAGCCAGTCACTCCTGTCCTTCCATGGCTCCATGCTCCAGTGAGCGCTGGAAGGGCAGAGCAGTGAGCTGGTGACTGCAGGCTGAGGACTGAGAGTTAAGGATCAGTGTTTCTCAGTTCTCAGTCTTACAGGTGGCAGGGGACAGCTGCAGCTGGGCTCAGTGCTGCAGCCATCTAGGTGAGTATAATGTTTATTCTCTAGATTCGCATACTTCTCTTTTAAGATTAGTTTTATGTAAACTATTATGTAATAATGAAAACGTTTCAGCAAATCCTTTCTACTGGAAGTTTGCCAAGCATGGGTGGAGATTTACTCCATCAGGAAGTATTCATTGGCCACCCAGAATGTTGTAAACGAATAAAGGGTTATTTGAGCCCCTTCTGAGGTCACATGGGGAACGTGCTTTCAGATATAACTAATTTCTAAAGCTTTGATCAGCAGTGTGTGGGACTGGATGGGGATCTTGCTATTATTTACTGGCAGAGGAGGCTGGAGATTATAAGGTTGATTTACTAAATAGAATACGCTGTTCACTTTGCAAGTGGTTTTGCGCTTTGCAAGGGAATTTTCCCCAGAGCTTAGTGAATGTGGTGAAAATTGACATTGCAAAGAATACCCAATCATGTGCAAGGTTAATTTAAAAAAAGCAAATTTACTTGCACATGACTGGATGATGGAAGCCAGCAAAACTTCACCTCATTCATTAATCTCTGGGGTTAATTTCCTTGCAAAGTTTACAGTCTATTTGCCTTTATTAAATCAACTCCTATGGGAGGGATTTTCCATACCTTATGACATTCCTTCCCTAAGAAAAATGCTATGCTTCCTATTTTGTTCTCTATAAGTGAAAGACTGCAGGCCACATCACTAGTTCACAAAAGAGTACAGATTTATGCCAGTGTCAATCCTGGTTCGGGGGAAAAGTGCTTAGCATTAGAGTTGAGCGAACCCGGACTGTAAAGTTTGGGTCCGTACCAAACTTTGGGGTGTCCGGGACCCGGACCCGAACCCAGACATTTCAAAAAAAGTCTGGGTTCGAGTTCAGGGTTCTGGTATTTAATTCCACGTGTTGAATAGCTGCCAAGGGCAGCCAATCAACAAGTGTTTCACTGGTTTGCCTTTAGAAGCCATCACAGCCATGCCTACTAATGGCATGGCTTTGATTGGCCAGTGCATCATGTGACACAGCCTCTATATGGGGCTGGAGTCACTGTGCTGCATGTCATATACTCTCAGGATAGTTTAGGGAGAGGATGCTGCTGGCTCTGTGAGGGACAGATTGCAGATATTATAGAACATCTCATCCTGCATTACTGAACGATCTGATTGTGGGCTAGGTAGAGATACTAGTACTGCTGCTTTGAGGGACAGATTGCAGACATCATCCTGCTGCACAGAATGATCTGACTGGACTAGGTAGAGTCTGTTGCTTTAAGGGAAAGATTATTGTTCTAAAATCATCTCCAAGTTCTATAGGGAAAGGTTCCAGCTGTTGCTTTAAGGGAAAGATTATTGTTCTAAAATCATCTCCAAGTTCTATAGGGAAAGGTTCCAGCTGTTGCTTAGATGGACAGATTATTGTTCTAAAATCATCTCTAAGTTCTATAGGGAAAGTTTCTTCCAGCTGCATAGAGAGCCATATTATTGTTCTAAAATCATCTCCAAGTTCTATAGGGAAAGTTTCATCCAGCCGAACAATAATATGGCTCTCTATGCAGCTGGAAGAAACTTTCTCTATAGAACTTGGAGATGATTTGAAATCATCATTTCTTGCACAAAAATAAAAAAAACAGTGTTGGCTACCTCCTCCTCCTCCACCGCCACTTTCACCGGCTCCTCAACCTCCAACTCCACATCCACCTCCATTTTTAAATTTTTTATGTGATTTTAGCTTACAAATTATTTTAAGTTATTTCCCTATCCCCATTTCTTTGCAGGGCACTTGTCCGACTCTTACCCCCATTTTCCTTCCTTTTGCAGACCTCTGGAACTTGCCAGGACTTTGTTACAGCCATTTTTGTGCCTAAAAGTTCGGGTCCCCATTGATTTCAATGGGGTCCGGGGTCCAGGACAAAGTTCGGGTCAAGTCCGGTCCCGAACCCGGACTTTGTCCGGAAGTTCGGCCAAACCTGCAGAACCCGATCACCTCTACTTAGCATGCCTATTTGTATGGACATGACTTTTGCTCGTTTACCTGTTCTATCTCGATTTTATTCTATATGCTTTACTATTCATTTGTATCCATTTTGTGTAAATATTTTTTTTTATGTACCTATCATATATAATTTACTCTTACTTATAACATATTTTTGCAACGTTATGGGGCACAATGGTCTCATAGCAATGATTCTTTGTTGGGAGGCACAGGTGGTCCATGCATCTTCCTGAAACCAATGACAGGATGATGGCTGCATGGAAATTCAATGATCTTCATGCATATTCCTGTGTGTCAATCTGCGTGGGATCTATGCACAGCTCTGAACACACAGCTGTGCACCTGTCCTGCATGGATGCACACACAGGGATGTGCATGTTAATCATTGAAAATCTGTTTAGTCATCGGCCTGTCACTGATTGTATAACAGGCTGGCTGAACACCACTGCACAAACCACCTGTGCCTTCTAAGCAGATAAACACAGCCCTCTGCTTGGGTGTTCACATCCAAGGGCCCATGTGAATGAGTCCTTATATAATATTTTTTCAAGTTATCCAGTTCTGAAAAGAAATTTATGCACATCATGGTTTACATGAAGGTAGTCAGGTCTTGAAAGCTTATATAGATCAGCCTTGATGTCTGTGATTTGCAGTCTACTCAAGGCACTGATCCATTGATTCCCATAAACGAACTTATAACCTGATCTCATAAGAGTATAGATTCATGTCTTTGTTTTTACTAAAGACTGAACTTTAGGGGCAAGCCAACCAAAACTTCAACTTCATATAAAAGAATAATCAATGTTGTTTTGAGGCATACTTAAACGGTTTAGAAGCTTATCATAACAGACTAAAAATAATGAAATTTTATGAACATCTTTAGCCAACACACAAATTACTTTATGTTGGATATTCAACTGAAGTATACTGTAGGAAGGAGAAAGGACAGCTCTAGCACCAAACAAATTCCAAAAGTTTACTGCCAGACATTAACCACTTTAAGACCGAGCCTCTTTTTGGAGTTTGGAGGTTATCAGCTAAAAACAGGTTTTTTTGCTATAAAATTACTTAGAACCCCCAAACATTATATATTTTTTTTTCCAAGACCCTAGAGAATAAAATGGCGGCCATTGCAAAACTTTATGTCACACCGTATTTGCGCAGCGGTCTTAAAAGCGCGATTTTTTTTGAAAAAATTCAGTTTTCTGAGTTAAAAAATAAGACAACAGTGAAGTTAGGTCAATTTTTTTTCATATTGTGAAAGATAATGTTACGCCGAGTAAAATGATACCCAACATGTCATGCTTCAAAATTGCGTCCGCTCGCGGAATGGCGACAAACTTTGCAACATAAAAATCTCCATTGGCCACGTTTAAAAAATTCTACAGCTTAGCATTTTTGCGTTACAGAGGAGATCTAGGGCTAGAATTATTGCTCTCGCTCTAACGATCGCGGCGATACCTCACATGTGTGGTTTGCACACCGTTTTTATATGTGGGCGGGACTTACGTATGCGTTCGCTTCTGCGCGCGAGCTCGCAAGGACGGTGCGCTTTAAACTTTTTTTTTTTTTTAATTATGTATTTTACTTTTTAATTTTTATTTTTACAACTTTTTTAAAAAAAAAAAAAATTTGATCACTTTTTTTCCTATTACAAGAAATGTAAACATTCCTTGTAATAGAAAAAAGCATGCCAGGACCTCCAAAATATGAGATCTGGGGTCAAAAAGACCACAGATCTCATTTTTAGACTAAAATGCATTAAAAAAAAAAAAA
>BLSH010464798.1:98812-123382 GCA_018402905.1 Glandirana rugosa
TTTGCCTTCCTTTTCTACACCATCTTTTTTCTCATGTTCGTTATCCCTATTAACGTGGGACCTCTCCTAACACTTTGTTTTGGGTAACTTTTTACACCCCCTCTAAGTGTTTCTCACCTGACGTCGACCTCAGTCACGAAGTTCTTAGTGATGAGTGTCTGCATACGTTCTGTACCCAAAGTCGACAGCTTAAGGAACACAGTTTTTTTTTTTTTTCGGTGAGAACTTGTTGTCTGTCGCAGTCGACCCGATTTCTGTTTTTCCTGACCTGACGACGAATCACCAGGTTTCAATACAAGAGACTACTTTCATTTAAAACGTAAAGGAAACCTTTACTCCCAGGGCCTCAGACCTCCTTCTCTCCCAGCAGATGACATGGCACCCCAAACCATCACTGACTGTGGAAACTTTACACTGGACCTCAAGCAACGTGGATTGTGTGCCTCTCCTCTCTTCCTCCAGACTCCGGGACCCTCATTTCCAAAGGAAATGCAAAATTTACTTTCATCAGAGAACATAACTTTGGACCACTAAGCAGCAGTCCAGTCCTTTTTGTCTTTAGCCCAGCTGACGCTGTCTGTTGTTCAAGAGTGGCTTTTTTTTTTTTTTGACACAAGGAATTCGACAGCTGAAACCCATGTCTTGCATACGTCTGTGAGTAGTGATTCTTGAAGCACTGACTCCAGCTGCAGTCCACTCTTTGTGAATCTCCCCCACATTTTTCAATGGGTTTTGTTTCACAATCCTCTCCAGGGTGCAATTATCCCTATTGCTTGTACTCTTTTTTCTACCACATCTTTTCCTTCCGTTTGCCTCTCTATTAATGTGCTTGGACACAGAGCTCTGTGAACAGCCAGACTCTTTTGCAATGGCCTTTTGTGTCTTGCCCTCCTTGTGCAAGGTGTCAATGGTCGTCTTTTGGACAAATGTCAAGTCAGCAGTCTTCCCCATGATTGTGTAGCCTACAGAACTAGACTGAGAGACCATTTAAAGGCCTTTGCAGGTGTTTTGAGTTAATTAGCTGATCAGAGTGTGGCACCAGATGTCTTCAATATTGAACCTTTTCACAATATTCTAATTTTCTGAGATACTAAATTTGGGATTTTCCTTAGTCGTCAGTTATAATCATCAAAATTAAAAGATATAAACATTTGAAATATATCAGTCTGTGTGTAATGAATGAATACAATATACACGTTTCACTTTTTGAATGGAATTAGTGAAATAAATCAACTTTTTGATGCTATTCTAATTATATGACCAGCACCTGTGTATATATATGTATTTTTTTTTTTCAAAATTGTCACTCTTTGTCTGTTTATATTGCAAAAAATAAAATGATGTGATTTCCTATCGGGAGTATCTTATCAAAAATCATATTTTTGTTGAAGAGGATGCCTGAAATCTGACTTGTATCTGACTTGTATCTTAGTGCGGACTTCTGGGAAAATCAGTGAGCTAATCACACAAGCAGGAAATTAGATAGCTGGGTAGCCATATTGCATTGCATTTCACAGAAAGGTACAGAACTGCAGATTGAAAAGGAAAGGTCATTTTTAATAACATTCAATTACATTATGACTTGTGTCGCAATTGTATATGGCATATTATTTTTTTTCATTGACATTGATATAGTCTTAAACTAGCTAACAATGTCTTGTAAACTGATTATGTGATATTTGTGTAGCAATGATCCCCTCAGGAGGTTCTGGATTTTATGGGCCCTCCTAGCCTTGATAGCAGTGATCTGGCCTACAGCTGCTGCAAACCCCTCAGTGACCCACCAGTGATGACCATATCACAGACATCGACTCTGTCAAACTTATATTGCAAAATATATTGGCTCAGTGTTCAGGGGAAAGGGAGTTAAGGGTACAGCATACTCAAAAACAGCAGCAAAAGTCCCTCCACTCAGTAGTATCTTGTAGTATATTTGCATGTGCCACTTGCTAATGTAAAACTTGGTAGCCCAGATGGACAGCTACCTTGAAATATCTTTAGCCTCTCTCACAGGCTAGCAGACTAGCAGTGGACCTTTAAGGAAAGACTGACAATCTATAAAAGAACGCCTATAAACTGAGACCATGTCTTAAGGTGTTCCCTCTTGGTAGCCACCTTTCTGTGTTCCCAGGCCCTGGCATAGGCAAACTTCCAATCCATGGACCCTGGCTCTGGAACTGTGCCCTCCTCAAGCAGCAGACCTGGGAACCAATGACTGGGTCCTTTACACACACACACACACACACACACACACACATTCTTTCCAGGCAAAGCCTGGGAAGAAAAGACTCTTCTGGAAGGTCTAGTGAAATGTTTATCTCACATCTTTGGCATAAACATCCTAATGAATGGCCAGGGTGAAATTAACATTCATAACCTTGGCTATGCCACTCTATACACTGGAGAACACTCCAGTAACAGGCAAAAGCAAACGATGTCCTGGGATTAGGGAAAATCCAATAAATCTAGATAACAATGCCAATCCAAATTCAATCTGGCTACTTTGTTAGTGCAAAGACAGCTGTGAATACTAGATTTAGAAAATTTAGGATAGGAATAATCCAGCTAAAAGCAAAGTCACTACATATGAAATGCCTCTCTTACTCCAGATATGTATCTGTTTGTCTGTAGTCTCTCAAGATTTCAGAAGCAATAGAGACAAAAAAGAAAGCCCTTTAAAGTGTACCAAAACCCAAAAATAAAATTGTAATATATATTACCGCTTAGATAGATGGTTGCATTCATTAATTTTTTTTTCCTTTATTTTCACCTGGCAATCCTGAAAATAATGTGCTTACTGTTCTTGGGCAGCTATTCTCACTCCTCCACTGTATCTATGGAGGAAGTAATTGTTGCCACCCAGAATGGACTTCAAACATGTTTACCTTTGTTCTTCTCCAATTCATGTGGGATGATGGAATTAGTAGTTAACAGAACAACGATAAGAATGTTTTTTTCTCTTCTGGTAAGATCAGAAGTAATTACTGAAAATGTTATTAGGTTAAAAAATAAAAACTGATGCAGCCACTACATCTAAGTATTATAAGCTGCAATATATTTAATTTTAGTTTTTTGGTTTAGTTTTCCTTTAAATGCAGTCTGTGGATATGCATATATGGTCGATTTAGATAACAGCCTATACATTGAATGGAGATCTTGGGGTGGATTTACTAAAGGCAAATAGATTGTGCACTCTGCACTCAGTTGTCCCTGAGTTCAATAAATGAGCAGAAGCTCTGCTGACTTCTATCATCTAATCATGTGCAAGAAAAAAATGCTGTTTTTATTTTTTTTTCCTTGCACCTGATTGGGTATTCTTTGCAAAGTGAAGGTTTACTTTGTTTACTAAGCTCTGGAGCAACTGAACTTTGCAGAGTGCAAATGCACTTTGCGAAGTGCACAGTCTATTTGTCTTTAGTAAATCAACCCCCATGTGTCCACCTGTCACTGACGGGTTGATTTACTAAAACTGGAGTGCAAAATCTGGTGCAGCTCTGCATAATAGCCAATCATCTTCCAGGTTTTATTGTCAAAGCTTAATTGAACAAGCTGAGGTTAGAAGCTGATTGGCTACCATGCACAGTTGCACCAGATTTTGCACTCTTCAGCTTTAGTAAATCAACCCCTGAGTGATCAGTGGTTGCGCATTTGTTTCCCCTCCCCCATGCAATATAAAAATGCTAGGTTAATGAAGAAAAATATATGTGCTCAAACTAGGCTAGGGTGATTTCACTTTTCCTTCTTCAGGATTCTACAAAAGCTGTTGTATCCAAATCCCAGGAGAATGCAATTGTGTGCAGTACAAGAGAGGAATACATTTTGGATCAACAGCTTTCCAAGGAAACCAAGAGAAAGCCCAATGATATCATCAGCAACTAAAGGAAATGGCCAGAAGCTGGATTATCAGGCGAGACACTGACCTTGAACATGTAGGCAGGTTCTGACTTTACTATTTTGGCTTTCCTAATCTACAATATTAGTCCAGTGTAGCAGTGATAAAACTTTCAATTCCTATTTAGACCTTTAGTTACTATAAAAATAATACTGATAATGGTATTCCCTAAAGGTTATGTTGACAGTGGTACAATTTGCTTTGAAACATTTTCAGAGTGAAAACATAAAATAAACCCAAAGGCAGATGAGATCAAAAGAATCCTGATGGCTACACTCCTCAGATCCAATAAAACGCCATCTTTATTTCCCATAATCATGCATAAAGACAATGAAGTCACAGTGGGGGAAGAGAGACATGCTTAACGCTTTCACGCTGTGCTTAGAGCTTACTTGTAACTTAGTTAACCATGCTCCCCACTGTGACTTCACTGCTTTTATAGATGATTTTGTGAAATAAAGATGGCTTTTTATTGGATCTGAGGAGTGTAGCCATCCAGATTCTTTTATTTTCATATGACACAATGGCGAGCCAGGCTAGCACCCTCTGGAAGTTGGATGTCCTGTGGTGCAGGTCGATCTGGAGCAGCGGTTTGTTTGTAATTCAACCCCAAAGGCTTGCCTGTGCCATTCACTCCATGGAAATGATAAAAAATGTAGCATAACAGCCAGTAAGAAATTATAAAAACCACAAGAGCAAAATCTTGTCCTGGATCACTAACATCTTTAAGAAGCCAGTGTATGAATAAACTCATCCGCAGCTGCAAAACATGAAAATATCTGTTTTGAATGAGTATACCTTTTTAGTAAGAACTTACACTTGCCCCCAGAAATCGGTTTAAACAGAATGTAGCCCTTGGCAAGGTGGCATCTTCACCACGAGGAGCCCCATCAAACGTCAACTGACTGCAAGTGTAAACTCCCTTGTGAATTGCCAGGTAAGAAAACAACATTGAATTCCACCAGGTCATAGGCTCCTGCCTAGGTTGCCTTTTGGATAATAGCTCTGCTTGCGACCCATGTATGTTTCAGCACAAAAGTATTTCGAACTTGCTGTAAAACTTCCAAAAAAGAGGCTGGACTACACATTGCTCCACAAGCAACATGCATGAATCTGCTTAATAAGTTATTTGTAGAGTGCAGTATTGGGCAGATTTACTATGATGGGCATTGACTGTTGTGTAGGGGGGCACATATCGTAATGGTTTGTCCTGCATCTCGTCATTCACATCAGTAATAGTAGCATTAATAAAGTTTCACAGAGTAATGGAAGTTCAGATTGCAAAACCCAACCCTTCAGTACATCAAGGCAAATATGACATACAAGAGAAAAATGCAACAGCATATGTTTAATTGGACAAATGTACTTGTAATAGAGGTAATGGTATACAAAAAAAGATAGTATTAATTGGAGATCATTAGATAAGTGTGGTTGCTAAAAAGTACATTTATGTGCATCTAATAAATTGTCTGAAGTGTCAATGTTAATTCTGAATTAAAATGAATGTAAACCCACCACTCACCCAGTATAAACTAATGGCACAGTATTAATATATATATATACATGCAAGCCTGCTGAATCTATCCCTACCTTGCAAATGCCCTTAGTTTAAGCACCAGCAGCTCTGTAAAACTCTGCAATCAGTGGGTTTCTCTCTTTGCTGAAGCTCGGTGGGTGGAGTTGTGATGTCACAAGCCTCCCCACCCACCTCTATACTTGAGGAGGGAGGGAGAGAGGAGTGTAAAACTTGCTCTGCTCCGTGAAGGAGATAAGCAAATTGCTTGTCACTCGCAGAGCATGGGGCTAATACGTCTGTGTATTTCCCTGTTAGTCAGACTTTCTCTTCCTGAAAAAATATAAGGTGATTACTTACAGTTGGATTAACTCTTTGTGGCAAGACTGGGCACAGATGACATGACATGCTATACTCTACCAGGCAGAATTATTAATTAAATTTTTTTTTCGGGTTTATATCCACTTTAAATGTAAAGATATGCAATTCCAGTAATTAATGCAGATCTTCCAAACGATATATACTAATGATATAATTCATGCAATACAAACAAATGTAATTTACAAGTACTGTATACATGTACACTGTTCTCTTTTTAAAATACACATATTATCAATTAGAGTTCAGCGGACACCTGGATGTTCGGGTTCGTCTGGTTCGGCCGAACTTCGCAGAAAAGTTTGGGTTCGGTACCGAACTTGACCTGAACTTGACCCCGGACCCCGAACCCCATTGAAGTCAATGGTGACCGAACTTTTGGGCACAAAAATGGCTGTAAAAAAGTCCAGGAAAGGGCTAGAGGGCTGCAAAAGGAAGCAAAATTGGGATAATGAGTAGGACAAGTGCCCTACAAACAAATGTGGACAGGAAAATAACTTAAAATCACAAAAAAAATAAAAATGGGAGGAGAAGGTGGATGTGGAGTAGGAGCCTAGAGGTTGACTAGGCCGTGACCGTGGCAGTGGAAGTGGTGGTGGTGGAGGAGGAGGAGGAAGAGGAGGAGGTAGCCAACACTGTTATTTGTTTGTTTGGTTTTTTTTCTCTAATTGGGGTAGCCCCCAAAATATTGAGACATATTTAAAAAAAAAGCATACCAATGGCTGTGTGAGGCCGGTCTAAATGTCTATTCTGCACAAGGTACAGACAAGTCTTGTGGGATCCATGCCTGGTTCATATTAATAAACATTAGCTTGTCCATGTTGGCTGTGGACAGGTGGCTGCGCTTGTCTGTGATAATGCCCCCTGCCATGCTAAACACACGTTCAGACAAAACACTGGCTGCAGGGCAGGCCAGCACCTCCAAGGCATAAAGGGCAAGCTCAGATCATGTGCCCAATTTGGAGACCCAGAAGATGAATGGGGCAGACCCATCAGTCAGTACGTGTAGGTGTGTGCACACATACGTATATTGAAAATTTTTTACCTGGCCTATGCTGGTGCAGGAACCCACCCTCCGAGCCACTTGTGAATGATTGGCCTGATAACCGTGGAAATGACCCCTCTTCCTCTTGTGCCACATCCTCTTCCATCATCGCCCGAAGTGTTTTTTCAAGGAGACATAGAAGTGGGATAGTAGAACAGCATCATCGGCACTGGCTATGTTGGTGGAGTACTCGAACCACCACAATATAGTACACAGGTCTCGCATGGAGGCCCACTCGTTGGTGGTGAAGTGGTGCTGTTCCGCAGAGCTACTGACCCGTGCGTGCTGCAGCTGAAACTCCACTATTGCCTGCTGCTGCTCGCACAGTCTCTCCAGCATGCGCAAGGTGGAGTTCCATCTTGTGGGCACGTCGCATAGGAGGCAGTGAGTGGGAAGGCCGAAGTTCAGCTGCAGCGCAGACAGGCGAGCAGCAGCAGGGTGAGAACACTGAAAGCGCGCACTGACGGCCCGCACTTTCTGCAGCAGCTCTGACATATCCGGGTAGTTTTTTAGAAATTTCTGCACCACCAAATTCAGCACATGCACCAGGCAAGGGATGTGTGTCAAACCGGCTAGGCCCAGAGCTGCTACGAGATTTCACCCATTATTGCACATCACCAGGCCGGGCTTGAGGCTCAGTGGCAACAACCACTCATTGGTCTGTTGTTCAATGCCCATCCACAGCTGCTGCGCAGTGTGGGGTTTATCCCCCAAACATATCCGTTTTAAAACAGCCTGCTGTCGTTTCCCCCTGGATGTGATGAAGTTGGTGGTGAAGGTGTTACGCTGAGCGGATGAGGAGGTGGTAGAGGAGGAAGCGCAGTAGGAGGAGGAGGCAACAGGACGCAAAGAGAAATGCCCTACAATCCTCGGTGGCAGAAGGACATGCGCCAAACGGCTAGCCGCCTCAGGCCCACCCGCACTACATTTGCCCAGTGTGCAGTTAGCGAGATATAGCGTCCCTGCCCATGCTTACTGGTCCACGTATCATCAGTGGTTATGTGGACCTTGTCACAGATGGCGTTGCACAGTGCACACTTGATTTCGTCCCCGACTTGTTTGTGCAGGGAAGGGATGGCTCGCCCGGAAAAGTAGTGGTGGTTGGGAACCACGTACTGTGGGACAGCCACCGCCATCAGGTTTTTAAAACTGTCCATGTCCACCAGAGGGAATGACAGCATTTCAAAGGCCAGGAATTTTGAAATGCTGGCATTCAGGGCCAGGGATCACGGGTGGGTAGGGGGGTACTTCCTCTTTCTCTCCAGTGTTTGGGAGATGGAGAGCTGTAAGCTTACATGGGACTGTGTGGAAATGCTTGGGGACGGTGGCGGACATGGTGGTGTTGCTCTCACATGCTCTGTTTGCTGGATGGCAGGTGACACTGGCACTGTAGAGGTGGAGGAAGAGGCCAAGGCAGCAGCAGAAGAGGAAGCAGGAGGAGGCCGAGACCTTTCTTGGATTTTGAGGTACTTATTCCGCTGCAGCAAGTGCTTTGAATTTAGATGCCTGGTCATGGAGGTTGTGCTCAGGTTTAGAACATTTGTGCCTCGCTTCAGGCTCTCATTGCACAGTGTGCAAACCACTTGTGTCTTGTAGTCAGCACATTGTCTGAAGAACTGACACGCCGGGGAATGCCTTTGAGCTGCCTTTGGTGTGCTAGGTCCCTGGGTGCAGTGGGTAGTAGCAGGCATACTGTCTAGGGGACGCTCGCTCTGCTTTTGCAACCTGCTTCCTCTTTTGCTGTGCTGGTGCCTCTGTGCGACCACCACCTCTTCCTCCAAACTGCACACGTCACTCGCATGACCTTCATTCCATGTGGGGTCTAGGACCTCATCATCCTCCACATCATCTTTCACCCACCCTTCACCACTGCCCTCCTTGTCAGTCTGCACACTGAGGAAAGCCGCAGCAGTTGGCACCTGCGTTTCATCATCATCAGAGACGTACTGTGGTGGTGTTTCCATGTCCTCATCCTGCAACAGAAGTGATTGGGCATTGGTGCACTCAATGTTTTCCACTTCTGGGGCAGGGCTATGTGGATGGCCCACGGAAAGCACACTAGCTTAGTCATCAAAAAGCATAAGAGACTGCTGCATGACTTGGGGCTCAGACTGCTTGGCTGATTTACAAGGGGCTGAGGTGAAAGAGAGATGGCCATGGGGTTCAGGTGCCAACTCTTAGCTTTCATCAAGGGGGGTGGGAGACAATGTGAAGGAACTGGAGGCATTGTCAGCCACCCAATCTACTATCGCCTGTACTTGTTCTGGTCTCACCATTCGTTGAGCGGCATTCGGGCCCACCATATAATGTTGAAGGTTCTATCGGCTACCTGAGGAAGGTGTTTCACTTGTGCGTGTAGCTGGCACAGATCGACCACGTCCTATCCTTGCAAAAGGAGCTTCAGCAACACCAGCAGTGCCACGACCACGTCCCTTATTTGACGCTCTCCTCATTCTGGACACAAATGTACTATGTAGCACTATTTATTAATACTAAAAAAAAAATTATAAATTATTATTTAAAAAAAAAAAGAAAATTGTAGATGCACTTTTTATTTTTGTGCAAGAAATGCACCACTCACACCAGCAGCAGGAACCTCTCCACCGCTCACACCAGCAGCAGGAACCTCTCCCTACACTAGTATGAGATGATTTTAGAACGATAATCTGTCTTTCACAGCACCGACAGGAACCTCTCCCTACACTAGTATGAGATGATTTTAGAACGATAATCTCCCCCTCACAGCACCGACAGGAACCTCTCCCTAATGCAGTAGGAGATGGTTTTATAACGATAAACTCTCCCTCAGAGCACCAACAAAACCTCTCCCTAATGCAGTAGTAGATGGTTTTAGAACGATAAACTCTCCCTCAGAGCACCAACAGGAACCTCTCCCTAATGCAGTAGTAGATGGTTTTAGAGCGCTAAACTCTCCCTCAGAGCACCAACAGGAACCTGTCCCTAATGCAGTAGTAGATGGTTTTATAACGATAAACTCTCCCTCAGAGCACCAACAGGAACCTATCCCTAATGCAGTAGTAGATGGTTTTAGAACAATAAACTCTGCCTCAGAGCACCAACAGGAACCTCTCCATAATGCAGTAGTAGATGGTTTTAGAACAATAAACTCTCCCTCAGAGCACCAACAGGAACCTCTCCCTAATGCAGTAGGAGATGGTTTTAGAACGATAAACTCTCCCTCAGAGCACCAACAGGAACCTCTCCCTAATGCAGTAGGAGATGGTTTTAGAATGATAATCTCTCCCTCAGAGCACCAACAGGAACCTGTCCCTAATGCAGTAGTAGATGGTTTTAGAATGATAATCTCTCCCTCAGAGCACCAACAGGAAACTGTCCCTAGTGCAGTAGTAGATGGTTTTAGAATGATAATCTCTCCCTCAGAGCATCAACAGGAACCTCTCCCTAATGCACTATAAGGTGGTACTGAACGCTAATGTCTCCCTCACAGGACCGCAATGAAGGTCTCCTTAATGCAGTCTGAGATGTTTGTTGGCATTTGCAGCATTCTCCTATACATATCCTTCAACGTGTACAGTTTACACAGCATTTCTGATCATCAGAAGACAGTAGTGGGATCTGATATCACATATTGCATGACATAAAATAGGGAGCTGTCTGTAATCTAAGGCCTGAGTGGAAAGTGGAGGGAAAGGACACCCCCCCACACACACACAGACACACACACACACAGTCTCACAGAGAAACATGCACAGCTGAGGTTGTCAGTCACATGCTGTGTGCTGAAGCTCCCCTCTCTTGTCCCATGGATCCCTTGGAGACGGCACAACCTGTCAGAAGTGACTCATGAAGATATCATAAAAAGTAGACAGCAGACAGAAATCACACTAAGTGCTTTGGATTGAGGCAAGTGCACACGATTGAAGGGTATGCTTTGTTCATTTTTTTCATTTCAGAGGTTTGCAACCACTTTAAAATACACCTTTATTTTTGATCCAGCAGTGTCCTGTGGGCAGAGTAGTCAGGCATACACATCATACAGTAGTAAAGAGTATGCACTGCCTGCACTGGCAGACTGGCTTATGGTTATACTTTCAATAGGCCAAAGAGCTTCAGGGGGTGGTCCACAACTGCCTGTTCCTTGACTTCTGAGTTGAGTATTGCTAGGTGTCATTCAACCCAGAAGTGAGGTGCCAGTTTTGGACAGGTGCCAGCTTTCTGTGAAGAACAGTGCTTGGGAGAAGGGGAATACTGCAGCAAACAATTCCAAGGGCTTAAGGAATTAAAAATATATATGTATCTTTAGAAATAGTTTTTTAATAATTTAGGCTTTTATGGACTAGGGATCCTCATTTTACCTACCTTATAAGTTCAGTCTACCCAAAACTGATATTTATACTTTGGGTAGATATCTGTTGGTTAAGTCAGTTAGCAGTATTTTATCCTTGGGGACTCTAGCAATTAGAACTTGGTTCAGTTCCCAGTTTTATTCCCTGCTGCAGCTACTACCAGGGGGATCCCTCTCTTGTCCTTTTATGACTGCTGGAATAGCACATTATTTTACGTTTTTTTTTTTTTACATGGAACTTCTGCTGTGGCAAAGGGAGTGAAACTTCATGAGAGATATATAAAAGACAGAAACCTGAACAATGAAATTTCCATTCCAAAATCCCAGTAGGTAATAATATTATAATGATAGCAAGGAATATTAGTTTTTGGATGGAGTGATCATTACAATGTTCCTTTGTGAGAAAAAAATAATTCCTACATTGTTGCTCTCACCTAGTTTATTCAGTGTCTTTGATGTTCAAAACCATATCATAATATCTCGAGTGAAGCCTGAGCAAACAGCAAATGTAGTGAAAAAAATCATTTCAAGATAAATGGCAACCCCGGAGACACCCCTGCTGAGAAATTCTCATGTGGCCTTAGTTGGCTAATTGTGAGCAAGCTTTTAGAAGAATGCATATCCATAGGGATGAATGAGATGCCTTACTTGATAGAACTTCTTCCACACACAGTATAACTCTAGCCCAAATATTGTATTTCTTTTACTTGTGGTTAGCATAGAAATGTATAGCATAAAGCAGCTTTTCTCAAGCTTTTTAATATGGGGGAACCCTGAATATACTGTTCTGGTTTCAGGAAACCCCTACTTAAAATGACTGCAACTACAGCTCCCTACACTTTATGTGTGATGGTTAAGGAGAGGAATGCCATTGACATGTGTGGTCAGTGGGAATAAAGTCACTCTTACAGATAGCTGAAAGATCATTGACTTTAGTGGCAACTTATCTGAGTGGCAGAAACTTCTCTTTGCTCAAGAAACCCCTAGCAATCTCTGGAGGAACCTCAGCCTGGTTGGGAAAGGCTGGTCTAAAGCCTCTGTAAGGTTGTTATCTATGTTCTGGTATGAGAAATTTCCTCTCAATTTCTCTGCAGGTGATCACTGCTGGGACAGAAAGTGAGAGGTAATCTTTTCACAGAAAACACAGATGACATGAAAGTTCTTTCACCACAGTCTACTACAAAAAGGAATCTAAATCAGTTTGACTTTTGATGAATGTTTCAAAGGGCTGAAAATAGAGATAAAAAGGTAAAGGCTTTTATATGTAAACTGCCATTATGTATTTATTTTTTTAAATATATTTGTCTCAAAGAACCTATAAAACCATTTCTTAGAGGAGTGAATGGATCAAAATTTACCCATGACCTCGTCACTTCCATCTGTTTAACACATGCTGCATTTCATATCTGTTCACAACCTGTCATATGCCCACTTAATGGACCTGTATATCTGTTTACCATTGGCTCCCCATTAAACACCTTTATTTATGATCCATATGTGTCCATGACATATGATATATGAATGCTAACCTTTAGGGTTAGCGTTTCCTGAATACCCTACTAATGAGATAGCTTAGCCCTACCTCAAGGGCTTTTTTATTTGAAAAAAATGCACAATTCCACTGTACAATTCCACTGGTTACCATAGAGATTTGCAGCATGTCTTACTTATATAAGTTTTAATGTAAAGGTGAAGCCAGGTTACCACATTTTGGGTATATTAAGTACATGATTTTCTGAACTGCTATTCAATATTAACATTAATATTGGAGGACCAGAGACATTTTATGGCCATCTTGAATTATAATTTTCTCTTTGCCTCTGGTAACAGTGGACTTGAGTTTTAAATTAGAATGTGTGCTTTTTCAAATGTTCTCTCTCTCTCTCTCCCTTCAGAATAGATTATGTTCTATCTATCTATCTATCTATCTATCTATCTATCTATCTATCTATCTATCTATCTATCTATCTATCCGCCACTGTATTAGGTACTGTATACCTGCTTAAAAGCACAAGCTGCCAAACAAAAATTGTTGGATGATTATTGGTAACAAATACGATAGTCACAGAAACTGCAGATCTCTTGGGATTTTCACTCACTACAGTCTCTATAGTTTACAGAGAACAGTGGAAAAAAACAAAAACTTCCCATGAGTGACAGTTCTGTGGACGAAAGCACCTTGTTAATGAAAGGAGAACTGCCAGACTTGTTCAAGTTGACATGAAGTCCACAAATGCTCAAATAACCTCTCTTTATGCACTACACATATAAAAACTTTGAAGTAGATGGGATACAACAGCAGAATACAGAAACATGAAGCTAGAGGGGGCACAGGATCATCAAAATGGAACAATATTGTATCCTGCTATGGCACACAGATGGAAGGGTCATAATCTGGTTCACACAGCATGAAATGACAAAACCGCAAGGATTGCATGATACTATAAAGCTAGCATGTACCAATATCCATAGGGGATGTTGCCAGTGGATTGTTAAATTAATTCTTCAAATAATTTAGACTTTTCTTAACATGCAGTATCTCACAAAAATGAGTACACCCCTCCCATTTTTTAAATATTTTATATTTTCATGTGACAACACTGAAGAAATGACACTTTGCTACAATGTAAAGTAGTGAGTGTACAGCTTGTATAAAAGTGTAAATTTGCCACCCTCTCAAAATAACTCAAAACACAGTTATTAATGTCTAAGCCACTGTCACCCCTAGGTGAAAATGTCCAAATTGGGCCCAAAGTGTCAATATTTTGTGTGGCCACCATCATTTTCCAGCACTGCTTTAACCCTCTTGGGCATGGAGTTCACCACAGCTTTACAGGTTTCCACTGGAGTCCTCTTCCACTCCTCCATGACCACATCACAGAATTAGAGACCTTGCGCTCCTCCACCTTCCATTTGAGGATGCCCCACAGATGCTTAATAGGGTTTAGGTCTGGAGACATGCTTGGCCAGTCCATCACCTTTACCCTCAGCTTCTTTAGGCAGTGGTCATCTTGGAGGTGTGTTTGGGGTCATTATCAAGTTGGAATACTGCCCTGCGGCCCAGTCTCTGAAGGGAGGAGATTATGCTCTGCTTCAGTATGTCACAGTACATGTTGGCATTCAAGGTTCCCTCAATGAGCTGTAGCTTCCCAGTGCCAGCAGCACTCATGCAGCCCCAGACCATGACACTCCCACCAACATGCTTGACTGTAGGCAAGACACACTTGTCTTTGTACTCCTCACCCGGTTGCCGCCACACACACTTGACACAATCTGAACCAAATAAGTTTATCTTGGACTCATCAGACCACAGGACGTGGTTCCATTAATCCATGTTCTTAGTCTGCTTGTCTTCAGCAAACTGTTTGCGGGCTTTCTTGTGCATCATCTTTAAAAGAGACTTCCTTCTGGGATGACAGCCATGCAGACCAATTTGATGCAGTGTGTGGCGTATGGTCTGGGCACTGACTGGCTGACCCCCCACCCTTCAACCTCATTCATACGTCTATTTCCCAAAGATAACCTCTGGATATTACGCAGAGCACGTGCACTCAACTTTTTTGGTCGACCATGGTGAGGCCTGTTCTGAGTGGAACCTGTCCTGTTAAACTGCAGTATGGTCTTGGCCACCATGTTGCGGCTCAGTTTCAGAGTCTTGGCAATCTTCTTATAGCCTAGGCCATCTTTATGTAGAGCAACAATTCTTTTTTTCAGATCCTCAGAGAGTTCTTTGCCATGAGGTGCCATGTTGAACTTCCAGTGATTAGTATGAGAGAGTGAGAGCGATAGCACCAAATTTAACACACCTGCTCCCCATTCCCATCTGAAACCTTGTAACACTAACGAGTCACATGACACCGGGGAGGGAAAATGGCCATTTGGGCCCAATATGGTAATTTTCACTTAGGGGTGTGCTCACTTTTGTTGCCAGCGGATTATACATTAATGGCTGTGTGTTGAGTTATTTTGAGGGGACAGCAAATTTACACTGTTATACAAGCTGTACACTCACTACTTTGCATTGTAGCAAAGTGTAATTTCTTCAGTGCTGTCACATGAAAAGATATAATAAAACATTTACAAAAATGTGAGGGGTGTGCTCACTTTTGTGAAATACTGTATATATGTGTGTGTGTGTGTATATATATATATATATATATATATATATATATATATATATATACACACACACTCACAGGCCACTTTATTAGGTACACCTGTTCAATTGCTTGGTAACACAACTTGCTAATCAGCCATAGCAGCCACTCAAAACATTTAGACATGGTGAAGACAATTTGCTGAAGTTCAAACCGAGCATCGGAATAGGGAAGAGAGGGGACGTAAGTGACTTTGAACATAGATAGCGGTCTATGACCACGCGCTCCACAATCTGGGGACCTGGCAAAATCTCCGGCTGTAGCCACGTCCTGGTGAGGTGGACCAGGTCGAACATCTGTGAGAGGGGTGGCTTGTCGGTGCAGTAGGTCCACTGATGCACCCGTTGGGCCCAGACTGCCATGGTGACCCTTAGGCATGTGAATATCTCTGCCTTAAGCGTCTCATAGTCCTGGGCCTTATCTGGTTCCAGATCAAATTAGGCTTTTTGGTGTTCACCGGTCAAGAATGATGCTAACAGTCCCGCTCACTGTTCTTTTGGCCATCCTTCGCGAAGAGCAACTCTTTCAAAAGTCATGAGATACACCTCCACGTCATCCGCAGGTGTCACCTTCTGCATGTGGTGAGAGGCGTGTACCAACTTTGGTTCCACTGTCACCGGAGGTGCGGGTCCCTTTTTTAACTCCAGCAAGGCCTCCGCAAACTGTCGGTTCATCTCCTGTTAAGCCGCTTGTCGTGCTGCGATAGCTTGGTGACTCTCCTCTTGCTGAGCTACAGCGGCCTCTACGACCTGGCAGTTGGTTTCCCACTGAGCTGCATTGGCTTGTAATAGGGCATTCAGCATTTTCTCCATCTTGGAAAGATGCTCACTGAACTCCACCACGTGTGGGAGATTAGCTCGTTGGGATCAACTTTCCTGAGGAAAATAGTCAGTGTGCAGGCAACTATCTTTAAAATTTGGCGGCTTGCCAGGTTTATCGGTAAAAGATTTGCAGGTTAGAAACAAACAAAACAGAAAATACGTCCTTGCCGTCTGGCGCTAAACTAAACAATATAGTTTCTTCACTATATGGTGTGGGGCTGGCCCTGACAACCACAAAACATAAGCCAAAATGCAAACCTTGTCTTTTACAGTCTAAACAGACACAGAGCTCCCTCAGATCCCTCTCTAAGTTCCAGGTCAGAGCTCAAGTTAAATCTATTCCTGATTATTTAAGCCACCTGCTGGTGGACTCCAGTGGACCACAAACTCCAGACTGGAACCAGCCCTGCCATGATGGCTGGTAAAATCCGGACCAGACTCTGTTTAATTCAGTCCATAGGAATGAATACGAGGCGACAGGTAACGTCCGTTTACCACTTTGCCTCACATACTGTCACAATAAATATATATATATATATATATATATATATATATATATATATATATATATGTCACAATTCGCTAACCCTGTGTTCCCTGTGTGTGCAGACTCCCTCCAAGGTGCAGCCTAAAGTGTTGAGTCTTCACCAGAGCCAGTGATGATGTGGATGCTACGATGCTAATGTTCCAGGGCACGCACTCACAGAAAGTCCAGCAAGTGGGCAGGACAGGTGTTGGGGCAGTTTGGGCTCTAGGGAAGTGATCTAAGTAATTCTAGCAGCAGGAAGATTATTAGAGCAGGTTGAGTTCAGACAGATAAAAAAATCAATATTCAAATATACATACTATCAGGGCTTTTTTTCAGTGGGAACACAGGTCCTGCACCTCCATCACAGAATGTCTGTACTGGCAAAGGGGGTTGGGGTGTGCTGGAGGGTCTATTGATGTTGATTTCTGGGGATCTATTGTAGCTGGGGGTGTAGTGCTGCCTGAAAGGGTCCATTGTTGCTGGTGGGGATCTATTGTTGCTCTGGGGATCTTATGTTGTTGGTGGATCTACTGATGAGAAGGGAGGGTCTATTGATGATGGCTGCTGGAGATCTATTGTTGCCACCTGGGGTCTATTGTTGTTGTGACAGATCTATTGTTACTAGGGGGTGGTTTGTTCCTGGGGTATGGTCTATTGTTGCTGAAAAGGATCTATTGACCATTAACCAATTCCATACAAATTACTTAAAGTGGAGTTCCGGTCTTTTTTTTGTTTATTAAAAGTCAACAGCTACAAAAATTGTAGTTGCTGACTTTTATTAACATGCACTCACCTGTCCCACGATCCAGCGGTGCACTCACTCCAGCCGTGTTCTCCACATGTGCTCCCTCGGCGGTGCCAGCATCTCTACTATGGTAAGGAAAAATGAAAGGAGTTTTGGGACTTTATGGGTTCAATCTATACACATTCGTGAGACAGCAACAGTTAAAAGGGAAAAACCTTTTATTTATACACATATATAAAAATATTTTTTTATATATAAAAACTAAACATACAATACATTCATATAAAAACAACATCTCTACTATGGACACTCGGCTGTGACAGCTTGTGGCTTCGCTGTGCATGCGCGAGTGGCGCTGCACTCTGTGACTGGTCCCGAAGTCTTCTAGGGACTCTCATGTGTCCCAGAAGACTTCCAAAGGGAGGGGGGAAGGAGAACTTTCACTTCTGATTGCCTAAGATGACTGGAACGGAAGTGGGAGCAGGTACCTGTCAAAATCGGGTACCTGCTCTCCCCCTCCTCCCCAAAAAATAAAATGCTTAAATACTAAATAAAATGTAAAAAATTAATAGAAGCCCAGATATATTAATATAATTGGCATTAACCACTTAAAGACTGCCTGCTCGCCCTGTACTGTGGACGGCAGCCCGTGCAGACAAAGCTACATACTGATTGTACACAGTGGGAGTCTGTCAGCAGGTCCCAGCCAATGCTTAATAGCCAGGACCTGGTGATTGGTTGTGTCCAATCACAGCCCTGAGCCCCACTTTGTCAATCAACACAGGGCTCCGTACATGATCTCTGTTTCTTATCCGTGAAAGCAGATCTTTAGTAAAAAGCAATACACATTGTTGGGCACACATTTAACCCCTTAATTGCCCTAGATGTTAACCCCTTCCCAACCAGTGTAATTAGTTCAGTGACAGTGTATAGTATTCTAACTGATCAGTGTATTAGTGTCACTGGTGATGTCAGTGGCAGTTAGTCAGTTCCCCCCAGTGCCAATTAGTGTCAGATTGTCCACCACACTACTATCGCAGTCCCATTATAAGTCGCTGATCACCGCCATTAGTAGTATAAAAAAATCCACTAGCATAGTTTGTACAAGTTGATAATGCATTACTTATGTGCTGCTATGTGAAAAAAACAAAGTGAATAAACAATAAAAGGAACTGCTGCACCACTATAAATGGTAAAACTCCAATCACTCAAAGTGAAAATATATAAAAGGGAATGGTGCGCTGTTCAACAAGAGTAGTAAACCTTTACCACTAACCAGACTCTAATAAATACCATGTGTATACAACACAAATATAAATCCCATATAATAGTCCGTGAAAGCATGTGCTCAGTGATAACATATACAGTAAAAGTAGTATTGGTAAACAAGCACTTGCCCTCCGGAAGATTTACCCCTCTTCATGACCAGGCCATATTTTGCTTTTTGGCACTGCATTATTTTAACTGTCATGCAATGCTGTACATACATGAAAAATATGTATTTTCTCCCATAAATAGAGCTTTCTTTTGGTGGTATATGATAATCTCTTTCTTTTTTTTTTTCTTTTGCGCTATAAACAAAGGAAATTGCCAATTTTGAAAAAAAAAAAACAATATTTTTACATTTTGCTATAAAGCATATTCAATAAAAAAAATAAAACAAATCTGATTTCTTCATAAATTTAGACCAATATATATTCTGCTACATTTTTTAGTAAAAAAAAAATCCCAATAAGTGTATATTAATTGGTTTGCGCAAAAGTTATAGCGTCTACAAACTATAGTATATACAGTATACTGGAATTTTTATTTATTTATTTTATTTTGTACTAGTAATGGCGACAATCAGTGGGACTGCGATATTGGACAATCTTACACTAACTGACACATTGTGGGAACCAGTGACACTAATACAATGATCAGTGCTAAAAATATGCACTGTCACGTCACTGTACCAATGACACTGGCTGGGACGGGTTAAAACTTCTGGAGCTATCAAAGGGTTAAATTTGTGCCTACCCAGTGTTTTGTGTGTACTATGTGCTGTTTTTACTAAGGGATTTAGTGGTTTTTATTCCAGGGAAGCAAAGTCCACCGCATCTCTGCTGACAGAACAGAGCTCTGCCTTGTTTACATAGCACCCGCTGATCGGCTTGTGCTGTGTCTAATCACAGCACAGCAGCAGTGCCAGCTGTGCGTGCACACGCCTCCTACCTGGGAGTACCGGATCATGTACTAGGTGCGTGATCCGGCACAGGAGAGCCACTCTGCCGCCGTAATCCTACGTGAGGTGGTTGGCAAGTGGTTAATATGGTACCCCTATAGTGAAGTCCTACTGATACCAATGAAAGGGAGGGCTCTACAGTATACCATGTGACCTCCTGGTCGCCCAGTTTTCTCCTCTACCATCCTATTGGGAGCTCATTCAGTTAAGCCAGCCATAGACAGTTCGAATTTCGGCCAGTTCAGCAGGAACCATCTTTTACTCAAATTATGTGTAGGCAGGCTGAATGTACCCAAGTTGATTAATCAATCAGCTTGGGTACAATCAGCCTGCTGGATTTTACAAGCGATTTCACTAATGGCTGTTATAGCCGCTAGCAATAATCACTGTGTTCTCCCGGTGGGGATGGCTTTCTCAGATACACATAATGGCTGAAATTAAGGGATTTACCTGTCAACACTGAATGTGATTGCAGGAAAAAAATGTGTTCCGTCTACGGTCAGCCTTAAAGTGGTTGTAAAGTTAGAAGCTTTTTTATCTTAATGCACTTTATGCATTAAGATAAAAAAACCTTCTGTGTGCAGCAGCCCCCCTCAGCCCCCCTAATACTTACCTGAGCCCATCTAGATCCAGAGATATTGCAGCAGTGTCTCAGCTTCCCGGGACTCCCCTCCTCAATGGCTGAGACAGCAGCGTGGTGCCATTGGCTTCTGTCAATCAAAGTCAGTCAGCCAATGAGAAGAGAAAGGGGTGGAGCCGGGCCGAGGCTCTGTGTCTGAATGGACACCCGGAGTTGTGGCTCGGCTCGGGTGCTCCCATAGCAAGCTGCTTGCAGTGGGGGCACTCAATAGGAGGGAGGTCCCAGGAGCACCAAAGAGGGACCTGAAAGAGGAGGATCCAGGCTGCTCTGTGCAAAAGCATTACACAGAGCAGGTAAGTAGGGTTGCCACCATTTCTTCACGCCAAACCTGAACACTTAAGCGGCATGGGACACATTTGGGTTTCCCCCAAGGTGAGTAGTAATGCAGTGCGCATAGCATGCTGCACAAACAGTGGGTGTGGCCAAAGTGCTCTTGCTGACATCATCATTCTGCTCCCAGACAGCCGCCCACAGCTCCTGGACAGCAACAGATATGTGGGTGACTATTTTGGTTACTTGGGGAGCCACAGCCCAGTCTGCATAATGCGTCTGGGTTTCAGTCTGCCTGAAATCCGGACACATGATTCAAAACCCAGACTGTCCAGGTGAATCCCAGACAGGTGGCAAACCTACTGATAAGTATAACACATTTTGTTATTTTTAACTAAAAAAACAAAATTTTAATTTCAATTTAAGCTTTGACAATAAAACCTTTTGCATTCTCCAGTTTCAGTAAATCTCCCCCAGTATGTCTGCCCTGTTGGATATATAGTGCTTTGAAAAGTCATTAAACACTCATTCTTTTTTTTTTTTATCTTCCTGTAAAAACTAACCTGTTATTGACAGCATAACAGATCCTTCAAATGTATTAATAGGGAACTACAATTTCCAGGAAGCGTGTGATCTGGAAATGAACTGTAAATAGTTCCTTTGTGATTTATATTGCCCTCTATTATGTTTGATACATCTTATCTGGCGGTGCTCTCCCACTCATTTTGCACTGATAAAGCTGACACTTTTATAATAGAGGTATTGCGTACATGCAATCCCTCAACAGCAGCTCTGAATTATAAGATCACATATTTTTATTTGTACAGCCATTTCAATAGCATGCTTTGTGGTTTCTATAGTGATCTTTTGAATTTATTATAGAATCAGAACTGCAATGTTTATTTGCACAGCCCCAGTCATCTGACCAATTATAACCTTAAAAAATAAAAAATTTAACCTGTTTGTTTGCAACGGAAAATAAGAATAAAGAGAAAATGAGAGGCAGCCAGCCCTAAAACACTTTCTTTTGCATTCTTTGTCTGGGGAATATAGAGTGTTAGGCCAGTCAGCCCGCAGATTCAGCATTGCAGGCACCTGCAACTTCTTATTATCCAAGGTATTACATGTTTACGCTTCTTAGAAAAATAGTATTATCTTGATTGTTAGCTTAGACATTTTATGTAACAATCGCAGCTGGCTAAGTTCATTAGCGATGCAACAAAGGGAAAACATGGCCTCATCAGGACCAGATTGATTGGGTATGCAATAACATATATTTAACGCCTTCACCATCAGGTGAGTCACCATGTCAGTGCAGATTAATGCACAGTTGGATGTATGCCCTGTAGTTGTACAACTGCTGGAAAATCTCAGCTCTAAGCACCTTTATGCTCAATGCAGTTAACATATTGTTGATTTTTGCATGACTAAGACAGCATAGTGGGATGTGAAAAGGCCACAGTAGGATTATTTACGTGATTATTAACATAAGCAAATGTACAAATAGAGAAATCAAAGCAGAAGAAAACAGGAAGACATGTACTTAATGTGTATAAAGGCAAGAACTTTGAGAAGAAACAAATTGCTTTGGTTAGGCTAATGTCTTGCTAGTGATTTTGTTGCTAGTGGCCAATGACAGGATCAATGCTTTACCTTGTCTTAGGAAGTCAATTCTTCCTGGCTGGACTAGCAAGATGTCACCCTGTCACTGCTCATTCACTATCAAACAAGATTCTGCAGTGAGCCAGGCTAGAAAGAGGACATTGCCCATTAAAGATATTGCTTGCTTCAACTTGGTGATTCTGCCCGTGGTAATATGTCACCAGTGGGAAAATCGTCCATCTGACATGAAACTTGTGAAAACCTTTCACTACGTCTTGGAGCAAGATGAGGCAATCATGAAATAACAAGGATGGCAAATGGTCTTTGGTGGCAATATAGGGTCAACAGATAATGGGGGGCAATATAGTGGCAAAACACAAGCAACAAGTGAGAAACAATTCATAACAATGAAAAACAGGGGTAATCCGTTTCCTCAAGCCCCATGATATCTATCCTAGAAACTCAAGGCAATAGACTTCTCCCTTTCACTTGTGACTCTTCTCAGCAGTCAGAAGAAGGTGCTGGGCTAGAAGAAAACACAACCAAGGCCCCCTACCAGCTCCTTTCTTTTCTGCAGCTCTTTTGTCTTCTGCTATAGTTCACTGTACAATGGTAAACTATATTTATTTGTATGTAGCCAGGTACCAGACTACTGCAGTTGAGTTAAAGACCTTGTTCCAAAAATGCAGCTGTTCCACTGAAGTTGTTGTGCTGCTGCCTTCTTCTGCTCCAGCCAGCAAGGGGTGAGTCAAATCATTCCATGCTAAAAGACTGTAATGTAGAATGCCTGGAACTCTGGGAGATGTAATTCGAGACACCTGCCATACTGGTTGTCAGGGCTGGGCTCTTAGCAGCTCTCTTCTCTGTGCTCAGGCTGCTTAACTGTCGGATAATTGTCAGCACTTATTGATTCCTCAGTGGCTCACCTGATTATCATTATCTGCTTATCAGTCCCATCTACAGTCAGCCCCTAAACTGTCTTATTCATTCATTTCCTGCCTTTGCCTGGTCAACATATCTGGAGTTTCTCTGCTGTGTTCCTGTGAAAGACTTTGTCTGGCTGACATCCCTTCTGGTTCCTGATCCTGTTATTCTGCCTCCAACTGCGCTGATCTCTGTTTCCTGATTACTGGCTTGTCTGACTACCCGATTTGGATTCTGATCCCTGGCTTATGTTTTGACTATGTTTACTGATCTGTACCATTTTTTACCAATACATTAAAAGGTGTGTTTTTTACTGCATTTTTGTCTCTGTCTGATTTATGGTTCCTGACACTGATGAGATGCTGCCCTTTTAAACTACAGCTCCCGACAGTCTGTGCGAGGCAGGAGGAGCTAAGTGAGCCTTATATTTCTTACCCAGAAAAGGCCTGCTCTCTGAGTGTCCCTGGGATCTGAGCAGAACAGACCTGTTGGAGCGAGTCAACAAGAGGGCCTGGGAATAGGCTGTATTCACTAGACCCGCCACCTTATCTTTTGCTGTGAGACATGTATTTCCTCCAGATCTGCTAAACTGTCAGTCAGGTCACCACTATCAAGAACCAGCTCAAGAAGGGGGTCCCCCCCCTCAAGCGGATCAATGTCCTATTCCATGATTTTATCTGGTCCCACCGACACTCTCGCATCCGATTCTCTATTCTCCACATGTCCAAGCCATGTGGGGGCATTGGCCTCCCGGACATGAAGGCTTATTACAGGGCAACACATCTGACTAGACTGATAGACTGGTTCTGCCACACGGATGCGAAGCACTGGGTAGCTATGGAAATGGAGGATTCAGCGAACATGGCCAAAAGTTGGCCTTGGATATCCTCCCCTCTTCCAAGGACCATTTCTGACCATCCGACTCTGGGGGGCACTCTGATGGTGGCGAGGGATACCTTCCGACACACCTCGATCTCACCGTCGCCATCTCCCATGATTCCAATACTGGGTAACCCCGAATTTGAACCGGGCCTCAATAACCCAATCTTTCAGCGTTTAAGGGATAGGGGGCGGCTGTTTGTCTCCGATTTTGTCCGTGAGGATGGGACTCTCTCTAATGCTGCGGGGACTGATGCTACCACCCCCCCTTTAGACTTTCTCAGTGGCCTCCAGTTACGAGCTTTTCTGCGGAAGTGTCTTTGGACACCAGGCATTCCTAGGCCACCTACGCTTCTTGAGGAGGTCTGCCGCAAAGGGGAGCCGCTTCGCCATGGCCTTTCCATGTTGTACACCGCTCTGACTAAGCCCCAGGAGGGCTTTACGCCTCCTTTTCTCCTTAAATGGGAGGAGGATCTAGGCCTTCACCTCACGGTCCCGGAGAGGGAAAAAATTTTGCATTTTGCCCATAAATCTTCCATTGCCACTAGAATTCAGGAGACGGGCTACAAAATCCTGACAAGGTGGTACAGAGTGCCCTCGGTTCTCCATCGCCTATTCCCCCAG
>BLSH010464798.1:123827-139244 GCA_018402905.1 Glandirana rugosa
CCTTGCCACAAGGTCTCTGTCTTAGATTCGTAGGACAGTAAGTCTCGAAAACGGTTTTGGGTATCGTTCTTCCTATTAATGTAAAGAGTCATAATATATTTTTTTTTCTTTTTTAATCTTTTTCCATCTTTTTCGTGAATATTTCAATTCTCATTCCTCAACATACAGAACTTTGCCCTGTTATCAAGCTTCATGTCCACCTAGTTTTTAATTATAAGAATGTCAGCTCGACGTGGATAGACGTGGATGCTTTCTCCTTAGAATGACCAGCCAGACATACAACTCCTTACTCTTAACTTTATAAGTGCTTTTTCTACCTTTTTCTAATTTTTTCTTTTTTTTTATATAATACTGAGAAATGTAATTATCCTTCTTGCTATGGGTTTTGGCAAAAGCTCTGAATGACAGGATGCTTAGATTCTGTCTCTGGAACACCGTTCCAGGCTTAGCTATCAACAACCCAGCTAATGCAAGATCTGTTTTCGTATCAAAAATAACTCTTGCTTGTGCAGTTGCCTGTACCATGTTACCTTTTGTGATAAATAAAGCAATTACAAAAAAAAAAAAGAAGGGGGCCCCCTTTGCAACAACACGATGAGTTGAGGAGCGGGCCGCTGGTCCATTTACTCCTACATAATGCTGAAGGAATACTACCTCTCCTTCCATCTTGTGTACTCAGTTCCTTTTGCATTTAGTGACAACACAGGGTGCTGCTAAGTCATAGTTAACATGCACCTCTGGCTGACAGGCATTGTTGTGTTTAGTTCTAACTGCATCTTCACTGCCTGCAGGCTATAGTGTCACCTCCAGCGCACCAACAGTCATCGACAGGGCCCCATAGTTAGCCAGCTGAAAATCTATTTAGTGACAGCCCCCTCTTGCCAGTTTACAACTATCTTGGTAATTTATGCTGCATCAAACAGATCATGCTCTCTCAACCAGTCTAGGCCAAGCACCACCACTATCAGGACCCACAGTCAATATAGTCTCAGCATTGTTAAATATGATTTACTTTTTGCCCACCTGGTACTTTGGGTGAAATTGCTACTGTTTATGCTGATTTGGGCTATTACATCATCTATGCCTGTTGGGTTTTTTTTAATTCTGTCTCCTGATTAATGTCTACCCAGTGTGCTTAATTGTGTAGATGTAATTGTCACTAGCTTGCATTTGTTTATGAATCATTTCTCCTAATAATAATCAACAACTGTCAGGGCTGGGCTCAGCCCTCCCTTCTCAGAGCTCATGTTGCTCAGCTGTCAGTTAATTGCCAGTACTCATCACTCCACAGTGACTCACCTGGTGATCATTTCCTGCTCGTCAGCCAGCCCTGCTGGCTATTTAAACTGCCTGGATCATATCTCCTGTGCCTTAGCCTTGGTCAACATATCTGGATACTCTTGGCTGTGGTTTCCTGTTAAAGACTTTGCCTGGCTGACTTCCCTTCTGGTTCCTGATCCTGTTTGCTGCCTCTGACTAAGCTGTTCTCTGGATTCCTGTTTTACTGGCTTGTTCCAACTACCTGCTCTGGTTACCGAACCCTGGTTATGTTTTGACCACGTTTACACTGTTTGTTCTATTTTACCATTTTATTGAAAAGTATGATTTTTACTGCATTTCTGCCTCAGTCCAATTCATGGCTCCTGACAGTAGGCAAAGGCTATGAATTCAGAAGATGCCGTCAATCCACTTGCTGGTAATATTTTTTCCAGATTGGATGAGCAGGATCACTGCTTGGATCAGTTTGCCATAGCGTTACAGACACTCCTTATTTGCACTGCTCACCTGGATCTTCCCACTGTGGCCGTTCTGGTACAACCTGTGTTGCAGGCCATCCCTGCTGCTGCTCCAGTCTCTGTGCAGGCACCCTCCTCGAATATTACCTCTATAAGTATGTCTGGTTCTGCTCTGTTTCCCCAGCGATTTGGGGGCGATCCAATTCAATGCAGAGGGTTTCTCTGCCCCAGGTGCTTCCCACGGACAGAAGCAAAGTAGGCATCATGATTTCTTTGCTTTCTGATAGAGCCTTGGCCTGGGCAAACCCTCTGTGGGAGATGCAAAAACCTGTTGTCCTGAGTTACCCACAGTTTGTGGCTTCCTTTAAATGGGCATTCCCGCATGCTCCACTTCTGCTGCCAAGAGCCTCATGTCCATCAAACAGAGTACTATAACTGTTGCTATATATATATCGACGGTAACTAGATTCCTTGTTTTGTCTATACCATATGGGTATATGTTACTTCAATATATACCACAAAATGTACGATACAGGCAGAATGGATCCTCATCCTGCCTTGTTGTAAAGATTCCTTGTTTAAACCTTTAATAAAGTCTTGCAAAAAAAAGAAATAAATAAATAACCGCTGCTGATTAGGCCATTGAATTCCATACTCTGGCAGCAGAGGTTGCTTGGAACAATGAGCCCCTCATGGCTGCTTTTTCTCATGGTCTCTCGGATAACATCAGAAATGAGATAGCAGCCAGATATATATCCACTGAGCTGGAGAAGTTCATCATGTTTGCCATTCTCATTGACTCCAGACTCCAAGAAAGACCTTCCTTTAAGGAGCGCTTGCGGAAGCATTGGCTCCGAGCTTTGCAGTCCAATCCTTGCCTCCCTCCCTTCCCATATCTCCTGGTACCGAGTCTGCCAGTGAAGTAGAACCCATGTAGTTGGGCTTCACACATCTCTCTGCAGATGAGAGGGCCTTTAGGAGGAGGGAGAGATTCTGCCTTTATTGTGGCCAGGCAGGTCACATTTTTGAAGTCTTGTCCTACCCGTCTGGGAAACGATTGCGCCTGAGGTCCTGTAAGGGACAGACCTTAGGTGGCGTTGTTATGTTCCCACTTATCCTGAAGGATAAGCCCCTGGTTCTGGTTACCCTTTCTTGCTCTGAGTCATCCATCGAGATACAGGCTCTAATAGACTCTGGGGCTGCAGGCCTGTTCATAGATGGTGCCTTTGTATCTAAACACTCAATTCCGCTGCAGCTTTGTGTCACTCCACTTGCCATTGAGGCAATAATGTGAGACTTCTACAACCTGCCCATGTGGCTCGTGAGACTGTTCAATTGACCATGGCTGGTGGTTATTGGTTATCCTTGGTTACAGAGGCACAACCCCTCTCTTGATTGGCTTGGTGCTGAGGCTCTTTCCTGGTCGTCACAATGCAGTAAGACATTTTTTCAGAAAATAGCTAAGGTCTTGTGCACCTCTTCACTCTCCTCCTTGCCAGAGGAGTACCGCAAATTTAGCAATGTCTTTGACAAAGGTCAAGCTGGTAGTTTGACTCCACTCCAGTCGTAAGATTGCGCAATTGACCTTCAACCTGGTGCCATACCACCTCATGGCCGGGTTTACCCTTTGTCTGTCTCTTAGGATAAAGCCATGGAAGAGTTTGATGCCGGCACACTTTCTCAAGGGTTCATCTGCAAATCCTTGTCTCTTGCTGGTGCTGGTTTCTTCTTGAAAAGAAGAGTGGTGAACTGAGACCTTGTATCGATTTTAGGGGTCTCAATTGCTTCACGATTAAAAATGCTTATCTGATTCCATTGATTATGGAGTTTTTTTGACCGCCTCAAGGGAGCAACGTTTTTCACGAAGCTTGATCTGAGAGGGGCATACAATCTTGTGAGGATCAATGAGGGCAATGAATGGAAAACTGCATTTAATACCAGGACAAGACATTATGAATACCTCATAATGCCGCTTGGTCTTTGCAATGCTCCAGCAGTTTTTCAGGAATTCATCAATGATGTCCTTCGAGACTTGTTGCAGCAATGTGTGGTGGTTTACCTCGATGATATCCTCATATATTCCAATTCCCTAGAGAGCCACCACACAGATGTCTGCCGTGTGCTTTAGAGGATGAGAGATAATAACCTGTATTGTAAATTGGAGATGTGCGAGTTCCATCGTGAACAGGTTAAATTCCTGGGTTATGTAATTTCTACTGCTGGTTTTTTGATGGACCCAGATAAGCTATTGTCAGTTCTACAGTGGCCCCCACCCACGTGTTTACATCCACTAGAACATTTTCTGGGCTTCACCGATCATTATTGGAAGTTTATTCATAACTTCTCTGGTCAAACCCCTGACTGATATGACCAAAAAGGACGGTAATCCACAGAATTAGTCTCCAGATTTCATTAAAGCCTTTGAGTCTCTCAAGGCTGCCTTTGTTTCAGCTCCTGTGTTGGCACATCCTGATCCTACGTTACCCTTCATCCTTGAGGTTGATGTATCTGAGACTGGAGTTGGTGCGCTTCTTTTTCAACGTCCTACTTCTGAGAGCGCTATGCATCCTTGTGGCTACTTTTCTAAGAAATTGTCTCCTGAGGAATGCAATTACGAGATTGGGGACAGAGAGTTGTTAGCGATCATTTTAGCTCTTAAAGAATGGAGGCATCTGCTTGAGGGTACCACTGTGCCGGTTCTCATTTTGATTGACCATAAGAAGCTCACATTCTTGTCTGAGGCTAAATGCCTCTCTCCCAAAAGGGCTCAATGGACTCTTTTTTTTGTCAAGCTTCAATTACATTACCCGGTACTAAGAATGTAAGGGCTGATGCATTGTCGTGACAGTTTTCCTCCACTTCCAAGATGATTCCTGTTCATTTGATATCTCCTGATCGTATTCTGGCTATGGTTCATACCAGTCTCACTTCACCTTTGGGTGACAGAATTCTAGCTGCTCGGGTCCATTCTCCTCCCTAGAAACTCTGCATTTTCCCTGAGAGTCTCTGCACTGCTCCAGACTTACCATTCTCCCAATGCTGCTGGACAGCCAGGGAAGAATCCTGTCCTCCTCGCTTTCCATAGATGTTTTCCCTTAAACCTGGTGGCCCTCTGAGAGAGAGGGTTCATGGAGGAGGGGATACTGTCAGGGCTGGGCTCAGCCCTCCTTTCACAGAGCTCAGGTTGCTCAGCTGTCGGTTAATTGTCAGTACTCATCATTCCACAGGGACTCACCTGGTGATCATTTCCTGCTCGGCAGGCATCCCTGCTGGCTATTTAAACTGCCTGGATCATATCTCCTGTGCCTTCACCTTGGTCAACATATCCGGATACTCTCTGCTGTGTTTTCCTGTTAAAGACTTTGCCTGGCGGACTCCCTTTCTGGTGCCTGATCCTGTTTGCTGCCTCTGACCATGCTGTTCACTGGATTCCTGTTTTACTGGCTTGTTCCAACTACCCGCTCTGGTTACAGAACCCTGACTATGTTTTGACCACATTTGTCCTACTTTATCATTTTATTAAAAAATGTGATTTTTACTGCACTTCTGTCTCAGTCTGATTCATGGTTCTTGACAACAACTTCATTACACCCATGGTTCCATGGTCTCACTTAAGATCGTCAGAGTGCTGGGTGTTTACTTCCTTATCCAGTAGGTGCATCAGTAGGGTGAGGCCATTAAAAGGTTGTGGCAAAAAAATAAACCAGAGGACCCAGCTTAACCATTGATTCCTTCAGGGGTAGCGCTACATGTCGTGTATTTACCCCCTGTTGCTTTTTGTGGGACCTAGAGAATAGGGAATCAATGAATTAAGTGAATAGGGCCACTGTACAAGCACCCCACAACTGCATGCAGTGCGCACAGTTGCACAGTCTGATGATCAAGGGGTTATAAAAAGTAGGTGAGGAGGTGATACAACACCTCCTCACTGCCTGCCTAATGCTCCCTGAAGACCAATTAGAACTTGGATTGTGCTTCAGAGACCAACACTAGTGTGAGCAAGCCCTAAAAGAGGCATGGATGGGCATATAATGTATTTTAAAATCCATCCATGCTATCATAAGGTCAGTACTCTTGATATTACCTACAGCCACCAATTAAACTCAAACCTTCATTCAAAAATGATGGTGAAAATCTAAAAGTTTTATTTTCAATATTTCTTTAATAAGAATTTGTATGTAGATATGTGGGTACATGACTATAACAGGTACAAGGGGAGGCAGTTCCCAGTAAATAAGGCAGTAGTATAGAGAAGCGATCATGTAGAATAAAGTAACCTCTACCAACCTCTCCACTAGGATAGGAGTAAGAACTGATGGGGGATGGGGGGGGAGGTTGGATGAGGGAGTGGTTAGGTTTTTCTTATCTCTACCAGTCTTTCCATTCCACATTGGGGGTTTACCATACATTAGGGTTTTTTGTCATGTTCCATAGACTAGTAATGCAGAATTTAGCTGCAAGGAACAGATGGATCAGGACTACTCTGGCAGTAGGGGAAAACATTTAAATTCCAAGATGTAGTTATGCAAGGGATGGGTCAGGTACAGTTGTACAGCCTAATATGTCAGAAGCTATAGAAAATATTTTATTCCAATAAATCGGAATGATCTACACTCCTACAGTAGATATAATGATCTAAAAGTTTTCGTTTGATTGGTAAATATAAAGATATACTGTCAGCTGATACTGAATACAGAAGCCCAAAGACCAGAAGGATCTTCACTGCAATGTACTGTATGTAAGATGTAAATGGAAATTCTATGTTCAGTTTGATTTACTCCCATCTACTGGTTAGTGGCAGACTTTAACACACCAAGTAAAGATAATACGGGGAATTTAGAAGGGTGGGTGGAGCTGGGGCTTAGGGTCTTCTAGCCTATGGTACTGCCAGAGAAGAGAGATCCAAAAAAGGTGTCTGTGCTCTCCCCCATCTGAGGGAGGGACTGCCTATTGCCTAAGGGTTTTCTCCCCTACAGTATACAGTCCTGGGAAGAAAGTAATTTCTAAGTGAGAATATACAGCATCCTTCTATAAGGGCAGAACATGGTATTGCCCTTAACTCTCCCCTTCGCGAAGAGATAACTGTCAGCATTAGCAAGTAATCTACAGGAGAAGATTAAAGATCTTGCAGGGGACCAGAATTGCTACAAGCAATTTATGCCGACTTTATTCTGCAGTCTGCAGTCTGCAGTCTTATGCCATTATCTCGATTGTTGCTTTGCCATTATTTGGACTGTTACTATGCCATGATTTGGAATACCTAACTTCATTCTTGTCCTAATTAGGAAAATGATTGTATTTTACTACACTGGAGCCCGCATGTGAATGTTTAGAGATGTGTCTATTACAGCCAACGCCATAGTGAAAGTGAGTAATGTGCCTACTGGTGCCCAGAGTCCTAGAAATGTATGCTTTGAGTGTGTGAGTACTCCCAAGAAGAGGGGTTCACAGGACAGAGGGGTCTAGCTTGTGTTGGAGACTGCGCTGAATTGTCTGGATTGGTCACTGGTCTTGGATGGGTGTTCATGTGAGTAAAAAGGAAGCAATGCCTTCCAGTGGATAGTGCCCCGTGATGGATTGTGGCAATGGATGGGGATTGTTCTGCTTCCTTTTCTGTGTGACCTTATGGTAATTTCAGCATGTAGACTTGGATAGAAAGGAAGGAATGCACGGTGTCCAGAGAACTACAGCTCCTAAAGTATGGTTCATATACATTTATTAAAAAGTACCAACATTCACAGTATATCAAGCCAAATGTTTCAGTGGAATAGACTCCATCTTATTCAGGGCTGTTGCTGTGCACTATGCAACTAGACTACCTATGCAACTAAAGTCAGCATCCTGCCATCCTGGTTCTGGTGAAATCTTGATCCAACATAACCATTCATGGGAACTGTGCCCATCAAATAATATGCAGCAACAGCCCTGAAGAAGGGGGGAGTCTATTCCCCTGAAATGTGTTGGCTTGATGCACACGCCCTGTGACCGGTAGGTTAGGTGGTGACCCAGTTGGTCGCAATGACCACATGCGAGGCAGCTTAGGTACTGCCCACATGTACCAGGCTGGTCGCTGGCTGGTTGGTAAGTTTGAGCTTGGAAATCTCTTTGTATTTGTTTGACATACTTCCAGTGAACCTTGCTGCAGAGACCAGTTATAGATGGGGGCAGTGGCCACTTGTTTGTATTTTGATTATATTGATCAGGCAATGCACTGACATCTTTGCTGCCATAGTGCTATGTGCTGGGTATTCAGTGTGCCCCTGTACCTTTAAAGAGGGGTGAGCTCCTTCCAGGCTCACCTGCCCTCTGCCTATCCATAAAAATGCTTATGCTTCCATTGTGGAGACTCTCAGAGTTGGGAACTGCAGAAAACAGGGTGCCTTGACAGGGCCTGTAGCTTATACATGTATTTGCAAATGTGTGCAGACTAAACCCCTGTTATTAATGCAAATTGTTAGACAGGTCAATTTGGTTGCTCGCTGGCTGGTTGGTAAGTTTGAGCTTGGAAAATGTTTGTATTTGTTTGATTACCCACATGTGCATGGCAAGCGATAAGCTTCTATCTGCAACCTGTTTAGTTAAGCTTTGAAAATTATAGATAATCTAGATTCTGGCTGCTGCAGTTTTGATAAATGCCACCTGTATATTGGTATTCATTAATTTCTTTTTATCAATAGTTAATACAAAAAAAACTGTAATTTAAAAAAAATATTTTTTTTTTCTGCGTTTTTTTTTTTAGGCAAATATGAATTATAGGATATTATTTTAATATAGTCCATTTTCCAACCAGTAGGTGGAGTAATATTATGTTTACCGGTGAAGCATTGTATCACTCCCAGCTATTATATATAAGCGCAATATTTACATTAGTCAATGAGTCAATACAGTAGTAACTTTTCTTTGAGGGCTTACCGCAAGGTTTCAGGTGTCTGCTTTACCACTTTATGCAGAATGTAGGCACCCTAAGGAAGTGTGTTACTGGCTGGATCACCGAGTGAAATAATAGGAAAAGTCTTTAAGAAAAACACCATCATATCTAAGGACTGATAAGCTGCAATATATATTATATTTTTGTATTTGAGTTTAATACCACTTTCGGTAATTACAGAATCGGAGAAGGCTGTGGCCATTTTATTGTGCCTCTTCATATGCCTTATCTTCCTTCTATTAATGTGCAAGCCTGGGATATTGCTTGCCTGCAAGTGAATATTATCTGTCATCTTTATTTGGCCAGACATTGCAGTATGTTTAGCAGTAGCAGCTGAGTATTCAACAGTGGATATGCTTTCCCGCCAAGTTAAACATAGCAGACTAATTTCTCATTGTTAATTGCTTGTAAATGCCTCCTGTGTAAGCAGAATGTACTTATGTATGTCATTACAAGAAAGGCCAAGTTTCTTTGACTTTATTGAAGAATCTGACTTGTTCGGAGATATGTCCTACGAGGGCCATTTGATGGCCAAAGTCACCAAACTACTCATCAGGAACACAGGCTAGCAACTGAAATATTTCTGAAAGTCTTCAGTTTAACCATCTGCTCAACTCAAAGTAATGTAGAGTTTATACCTTCAAGGCAGGAGGATATGGTAAAAAAAATCAAGCAGCCTGAGCTTCTCTTATAGCAGCCTCACGGTGTATGGGGTTAGAGCCAAGCAATAATATATGTATGCTTGTTATCACACCTAGAGTGGTCTTTACCCTTTTCTCCATTTAAAAATGATGGATGAGATGGGGAAAAGAAGACATAGGTCCCAAAGGAAAGTCATTTGAACAATAGTCAGGTCTCTCATTGCCTATTATCCTTAGTTATTCTCCATGACAGCCTTTAGATATCACATAATTGTAACATTATCTTCCTGAAATTGGGAACCTACAACCTCAACAGACACCACAGGCTGAATGATTCTGAAGGTAAATGTTATTGATTAGTTTGATTTTGTTTAGCCAATAGCCAGTTGTTCAAGAAATCTGTAAATGTAAGTAATTAGGTCTATTTGACAACAGTGGAAAACAATGATTATTTGGCAATACAATCAGTTGTAAGTGTTCATCGACACTCTACTGTAACTTTCAGTCATATTTTATTTGGGCTAAATCAAAAATACCTAGGAAGTGTCTGAAATAGTGTCACTATGCAGACTATAGGTGGTGAAAAAACACATAAAATGAAATATAACAATACACATAAATGACAGCAATAATGTGTATAAAAATAGTCCACCAATCAGTCCCAACAACATAAAGTGCACCACTCTATACTGTAGGTGTATGAAAATGTCACCACATGTGTCCATAGCTCTTCAAAGCAGCATCATAACATCTACCAATTTGTGTACATCAGGGGTAGGCAACCTGCGGCCCTCCAGCTGTTGTAGAACTACATTTCCCATGAGGCATTGCAAGGCTGACGTGTACAATTACTCCCAGAGGCATGATGAGACTTGTAGTTTTGCAACAGCTGGAGGGCCGCAGGTTGCCTACCCCTGGTGTACATGATCAGCTGTCCCAGAAATGTGATTAGTCTCACTCACCAGAAAAAAATGCAGGATAGTGGGTCTACATCAATTCCGGTCTACGTGCAACTATGTGTTATGTCCAGAAGACTTCCTATGAGAAATTATTTTTGGTGAGTGAGACTCACATTTCTCTGAGAGGCGATCACGTATATAATATGGTGGATGTTATAATGCTGCTTTAAATAGTGTTGACATTTTTCATACACCTATAGAGTGGTGGACTTTATATTGCTGTGACTGATTGGTGGGCTTTTGGGGAATTTATTTTTCTACACATTATTTATGTCATGTATGTGTATAGTTATATTTCACATTATATATTTATGTGCTTTGTGCCACCTAGGTTCTGCATAGTGACACTATTTCAGACACAATTCTGGAATGTTTTGTTTATTTAAAGGGATAGCAATACTTTAATAATTCATATAGTTAATTTTTCACTGGAGTATTTGGTATTTTTGTTTGTTAATTATTTTTCTGTTTGCTCTCTGGATCATGGGGGTAGTTGGTTTGAATAGTACCTAGCAAGTGTATGCTCAGCTTTGGCAAGTGGTCATATTAGAATAAGTTTTTATTCATTATAATTTTATTACAGGTACTTATATAGCACTGTCAATTTACACAACTCTTTACACATATATTGTACATTCGCATCAATCCCTGCCCTCAAAAATCTTACAATCTAAGGTCCCTAACTCACATTCATGCAAATACATACTAGGGCCAATTAACCTACCAACACTTTTCTGGAGTGTGGGAGTAAACCCACGCAGGCACAGGGAGAACATGCAAATTCTAGGCAGGTAGTGCCATGGTTGGGATTTGAACCAACGACCCTAGTGCTGTCAGGTGGAAGTGCTAACTATTTAGCCACTGTGTTACCCTAGTAATCATGAACAGTGGTAATCTTTGTATAATGACTTCACCACCCAAGCTATTCAATGTCCTGTCAGTAAATATAAATGCCCAATGTTATTCACAGTTATATTTCTTCTTCACATCTGAGCCCATCTCCAGACCCTTCTGTATTATAGGGAAATTCTCTGAGAATTATTTATTTTACTCCAAAAGATGATATTTCAAGGACTCTTGCAGCCTACAACTCTCCATTGTATTGCAAACGTTTTGGAAATCAGCACCAGGGACAGTACTTACAGTAAATTGAATGAAAAAAGTCCTTTGTGCTGGTGACTATTCTCTTAAATTCTCTGCCCCCACCCACCATACCCCTATGATGGTAATCTTTCAGTGCTTCAGGTGTTAATACCTGGATCTGCCATAGGCACGCAGAGGACTGAATATTTCTAAGAGTGAAGTTAAAAGCTCAATGAACACTTCACATTTAAAGTAAGTACTGACCCTTGTGCTGATTTAAAAAATAAATACATAAACCTAGGCTTTAAATACATTTAAAAGCTGCCTGGCCTTTCCACCATTTCACATGCTGTATCTACTTACGTGAGTATGCATATTTATTTTTTTCAAATCCTGAATGTCTCTTTAGCCACAGTGTAAAGAGGGATGGAGGCAGGACCTAGGTCCCATTGATGATGATCAATGGTCTAAAGCAGTGGTCGCCAACCGGTGGTCTGTGGACCACTGATGGTCCACAAGAACATTTTGGTCGTCCCCAGGGATTCTGCCACAAATCAACATTGTGGCGGATGTATACCGCCCAATGTTTGTTTCCAATGTTGTCCTCAATGCTAGCTGACAGTCAATACTGTGAGCGCGTATTGATACCCAATGCCTCCTCTGTAGTTCCCAGCTACTTTAAACAAAGAGTGGGAGGTAAAGAAGGAGGGGACTTCCAATGGCAGCACTGATCACAGACTGGGGGGGAGCTTAGAGAGCCAGAGTATTATGTGTATAAGGCATGTAAAATTCATTTTAGTGATCTGCAGGATTCAAAATTGTGAGTTTAGTAGTCAGTGAGGTCCGAAAGGTTGGAAACCACTGGTCTAAAGTCTTGAAAGCTATTCCATTGGTCTCCTTATCCCCCACTCAAAAACTCACTCAACTATTTATAGTCCACCATACTTATCACACCCTGTATTCCTGGGGAAAATCATCATCTCTTAATTGCCCTAGATGAGTTATACCAGCACCTTAGTCCACGTGCTTTGGAGGTGTCCAAAATTATATTATATTGGACCTCCCAACTTCAGAAAGATGAACACATCCTGGAGACGAGAACCCACAGTGCGTGTGGTGTAAAGTGGGTGTGGTTAAGATTGTACTCATTATTTATTTCACAATGATAACATTCCCTTTTAAGTTGTAACGTAGATGACGTTTTGGGAAGTTTTACACTGTACCAAAATTAACAGACATCCTCAAAAGACAGACAAATTGCTGTTTGCTGGTTCTGGTCCTTCCAAACTCAATACTTTCAGAGGTGCAGAGTGTGAATATACAGGGATCAGTTGTGGCATCCAGGGACCTGGTAATGCCTGATTTCATAATGAGCAAAGCTTTCTTAGAAAAATAAAGTAAAAGATTATAATTCCACTTTAAGGGGAAATGTCTATGTCAAATTGTGTGGATGACTTTGCATACATGTAGCGCCCCCATAGTGATAGGTGTTCTATTTTTGTAGATATTTGATAGGAGTGGTAAAATGTAGTCAGGCCTGACCTTGGGGCCTGGAGGATTGGGTGCAGCCAGGAGTGGAGTCGATTCCTGGAGTAGCACATGGAAGTAAGAGAGCAGCAGAGTTCTGCATTCTCAGAGACTCTTTAAAGGATCCACCGGTTGTCGGTGAGTGACAGACCCTGTGAGCTGGAGCAGGCTGGGGGAGGTTAGTGGAGAGTCTGTGGAGGTCAGAGGAGCCAGTCAGGGGAAGGAGTGTCACTGGATAGAAAAGCAGGCCTTAGAGGCCTGGAAAGGATTGGCTGGGAGTTGTAGTCCATCAATACCGCACTAGCACCAACGTACTTAGCTACACCATGGAGGGCCCTTGCCTTCACAATCTGGAGCCCTTGCCTGTGATGGGTGGTTCGGAGGTCCTGTGGGCAAAAATGCAGGCCTCATCATATGCTAGTTGGGGTGAAGAAAGACATGTCATGGCGGTCTGATAAATTGCCTTACAGGCTAGGAAACAAAAAAGTGTGCTGGAGTGAAGTAAGGAGAGGAACGGTCAGCAAGGGGTTGAGCTGGAGGAAGTTGGAGTGTATATACTGCAGATGTATATAAAAGGTCCCGTGATCTAATTCTTTGGGCATCCCATAGCTAAACCTTTTCCCCATCCAAGTTTTATCCCCTCAAATAAAATAACAAAACACTGTTCCATGACTCCGGGTGTGTGGACATAGTGTCAATGAGGGCAGCGGGCAGGTGAACCACAACTACCAGCCACTCCCAAGGGAGAACATAGCTACATACAATAAAGGGACATTCATGAAGCCTGATAAATTCATAGCTCATGAAAAATGGCAGTATGTGCAGTACCCGTAGCCAATTAATGTTTATAATTTCATGTAAACGGAGGTCTGGTTGAATACTATAAATTATAGAATGTCACCAGATTAAATAAAACTGTTGACATTCTAAAAAGTGGTTATTTCACATACAGTACATCAGTTGTAAAATATTAAGGACTCACTTGTGGTGTGGACAAGATCTTTGGCAAGATCCTTTCTAGGTAGATGATTGTATCTAAATTTAGGAGAATTGTGGCCCTCATGCAAGAAGGACAAACCTGACTTTTTGGTATCACCTGTGCTTAGGGATGTACTATAGGATGTAGTTTGGCACCTATTCGCATTTGTGAATGGGGCCGTTAGCGATAACAAGCAGGAGATCCAGCAGGGGTTCTTAGCGATTAGCTGCAGGCGGCAGCCACATTGAAGCAATGAAAGGCTGACAGCTCCCATACCTAATTGTGGCTGCTTGCATGTAATTGCTCATGAAGCAATTATCTGCGAATGGTCCGTTCTGAACGCAGTAGTTGTTGAACACGTCACCATTTTTCTAGGTAAATATATTTCTTAAGGTGCTATTGATATGAAATTTTCACCACATGTTGGTAACAACCCATGCAATCCATACATACAAAAAAACAAAACAAATAAGTTCAGAAATGATGTTATGTGTAATAAAATGGAATGACACAGGGAAAAAGTGTTGAACATGCTAAGTGAAATGTATTTAATAGGTCGTACAAAATCTCTGTTGGTAATGACAGCTTCAAGACACCTCCTGTATGGAGAAACTAGTCGCATGCATTGCTCAGGTGTGATTTTGGGCCGCCGACCGTGCCACTAGGTGAGATTGCCAGGTGTCCCTGCCCCATAGCTACTTAAGAAATTTAAAACTGAGAGCCAGAGAGACTGCGGGAGTGTTCATCATGAGTGGTCTGGCATGGCTAAGGGTCTGGTATGGATTTTGCAGAAAACCCCACACCATTTTTTTTTTAAATTGGCGTGGGGTCCCCAAAGTGTCTGGGGGGCCCCATGACATTTTTTTTTTTTTTTTTTTAACTGGCAAATAGTTTTTTTTATTAACCACTTGCCGACCATGTAATGTAATTACACGGCCACAAGTGGCACCCATTGTTCTGGGAGGACGTGTTATAATGTCCTCCCAGAATCGCGCTCCCGTGCGCCCTGCCTGGGAGCATCCGTGACAGCTGGGTCCGTGAGACCCGGCGCATCACGGATCACGGTAAATGGCCACTTGGAGCGGCCGTTTACCACGTGATCGGAGCGTCACATGTAAACAAGCTGGCGGAAGTGCCGGCTTGTCTCTCCCCTCTCCGCACCGATCGGTGCAGTGTGACAGGAGAGGGGGGAGAGAGGAGATGCAGCGGTGCTGTGGGCAGGATCTGAAGTGCCCACAGCACCGCTATGTGCCAGGCAGGGACCCCTCATTACCCATGCACCCTCATCCATGCCCACCCATCCGTCACCCATACATCCATACCCACCCATCCGTCACCCATACCACCATGCCCACCCATCCGTCACCCATACATCCATGCCCACCCATCTGTGCCCACCCATGCATCCGTGCTCACCCATCCGTCACCCATGCATCCGTGCTCACCCATCCGTGTCCACCCATCCATCACCCATGCTCACCCATCCGTCACCTATACATCCGTGCTCACCCATCTGTCACCCATGCATCTGTGCTCACCCATCCATCACCCATGCATCCGTGCT
>BLSH010464798.1:165187-186526 GCA_018402905.1 Glandirana rugosa
GTTACGATGTCACTGCCCCCCCCCCCCCCCAATCCCTGTACACACTACATTCACACACACACATAGAATGAAATGAAAGGAGATCTATAGTCACAGCATAAATATTAATTTTATAACATCAGCATTGTAATAACAATACAAATAATAGTTATATTTGACAATATTAAACTTACTTTACAATGTCCTTTCATGTTGTGGGTGCTGCCTGTCTGCATTCCTTTCCATAACTTTCTGGCATCCCTGCATGCTTTGCAGCTTCGGCTCTGCTGTTTACTTTACATTACTGTAGCATTGCCCCCCAGGGGGTTGATTGTAACTGTATGTTCTACTATGCAGCCTTGACCCTATGAACTTTTCAGCTATCCTGACACTCTAGGTTCAGACATGTTGTGTATACCTTTAACCACTTCAGCCCCGGAAGGATTTCCAGCTTTAGGACCGGAGCACTTTTTTCAATTTGGCACTGCACCGCTTCAAATGGTAATTGCGCGGTCATGCAATGCAGTACCCAAACAAAATTTGCGTCCTTTTTTTCCCACAAATAGAGCTTTCTTTTGGTGGTATTTGTTCACCACTGCACTTTTTAATTTTTGTGATATAAACAAAAAAGGAACGGAAATTTTGAAAAAAAAAGATATTTTCAACTTTATGTTATTACAAAAATACAATAAACTAAATTTTAGTCATAAATTTTTGCCAAAATGCATTCAGCCACATGTCTCGGGTAAGAAAAAAAGCCAAATAGCGTATATTTATTGCTTTGCGCAAAAGTTATAGCGTCTACAAACTAGGGTACATTTTCTGGAATTTCCGCAGCTTTTATTTTATGACTGCCTATCTCATTTCTTGAGGTGCTAAAATGGAGGGGCAGTACAACCCCCCCAAATGACCCCAATTTGGAAAGTAGACACCCCAAGGAATTTGCTGAGAGGCATGTTGAGGACAGTGAATATTTTATTTTTTTGTCATAAGTGATTGAAAGATGACCAAAAAAAAAAAATAGCTTAGGGTGTCTACTTTCCAAAATGGGGTCATTTGGGGGGGTTTTGTGCTACCTTTACATTTCAGGGCCTCCAAAACTGTGATGGGTACTAAGGAGTAAAATCACCATTTTATACCCTTAGAAATCCTGAAGGCGGTGATTGGTTTTCGGGGTTCTGTACGCGGATAGGCTCCCAAAATGTGAAATTTAGTCTTTAAGATGTATACACAGGAGATTTTCTGTAAATTTCTAATCAAGTCCAGTAATGACTAGCAGATTAATTACTGAATCCTAATGCTAGAAACCATAGTCTATTGACTCTAGTTTGCAATCTTTTACTGAGTACCCAGTGAAGCTTATACCATAGCCCTGCTGTCAAAATTCCGAAGAACATGGCTTAGTTACAAAATATGTAAGTGGCATCAAAGTAACGTATCACCAGGTCAATATTCCCCTCAGACCTAGCAAAGCCACCCACATGCTAACTTGGAGCTGTTCACAACACATCACATATGACACATTCGACATATGGTCACATATAAATTTACATGGATGGCCACACTCTAGTAGGCTGCAAATCTTGAGCATAAACACAGATGGTAGGAATTGCCTACACATTTCAACTCATCACATTTTCATTTGATATAGCATGATGGCTGCCAGAATGATCCTGATACTAATACACTTGTAGGGCTCACCCCTTAAAGGGCCCACTGATTTGGTCCCAAGGTTCATTCCCCAATAGATGCTCTAGCAGCCAGACACAGTCTCAGTCACTCTTCTAGTTCAATGATCCATCTAGGGGTATTATTTTACTTGCTTTAAGGAAACTTTATCTTGGATGGGTGCAGGATAACCATGGGATACTCCAGCAAAGATTAGTAGCTTAGGGACACCTATCTTTCTCTTAGAGACCTTTCACACTGGGACGGCAGGTCCGTTAGCAGTAAAGTGCCCCTTGTTTTAGGGGGGCACGTTTAACCCCCTAGAATGGGTTAAGGGGTTAATAGTTCCCGTGTTGTGGTGCTTCGGAAGCACTACCCACACCTGTGATGTCGGCGCCGAAGAGGAGGACGGGGCGAAGAGCGGCGCTGCTGACGGCTCCATCGCTGTAGCCTGGGACAAGTGAGTGTCTGATTATTAAAAGTCAGCAGCTACAGTTTTTTGTAGCTGCTGACTTAATACGGTGGAACTCCTCTTTAAGTCCATAAAAAATCTACATCTGAGTAGATGGGAGACAGAGCTGAATAAAACCTTTACAGACATTCAATGGCTAAAAGCTATTAAATGTAACTACTAATATTCCAAATGTTCAAATTACTGGGAGAAGGGCCAAAAACTCCACTTAAGATGGTACTTCACACCATATTTGAATGCTAAATTTGCACTCAACTCCACAAGTGAGTGTTGGAGAGGGTATGGCCAAGTAGGCACATTGACACACATGATCTGGTCATGTCTCCATTTACGTAGTTTCTGGACTAAAATTTTCACACTGATATCCCAAGTTACTGGGTTTTTGGTTAAACCAAATGCTGAACAGGCCATTCTCAGTATTAATGTGTCTCAAATCCCAACCCTACTAAGACCATGCACATTATATTTGCTGCCAGAACAGCAATATTAAGAAACTGGAGATCCAATATAGAACCGAATGTAAGAGAAGTGAAAAGTCAAGTGAATGAAATCTACAAATATGAACAAGTGTTACCGTATAAAGATGGTAAGACCTCACAATTTGAACATGGTGTAACTTTAATGACAACCTATGAACTTAAGTGGTGAAAGATCACGTTTTCTGTTCCTGGTTCTCTGTTTTCTGCTTCTTTCTCTAAATCTTTTTTTGCTTATGAGATATTTCACCTCTGAGATATAGTGAGAAATGTCTCAGATGAGGGGACGAGCAGCTTGGGCTTGATAGGTATCTCCTCAAGCCTTATATTTGTTTTAATATGTTCTCACGTACTAGCATTCTCGAGTGCATTGCTTGTATTTAAAAACCTTGCATATGGATATAGGCGTATAGATTAAATCTTAGGTAACTCTCATAATAACTGTGTAAGCCAAACTAATACTGTACATGTATGGTAATGTAAAGTTATATCCATGTGCACGTTCTATACCAAAGAGAGGTTATATGCCTTTTGAGTACCACTTTCTGTAATTTCTTATTACTTCTGTAAATGTTAAAATCTTCGATAAAAAATAGTTGAAAAAAACAAAAATAGACATTATGAACAAATCACTAGATATTCCCCTTAAAGATAACTATAATGGTTTTGGGTAAAATTTACTTTAGCTTTGTTTCATAGCTGTGCTATCTTATGTAATTATAATAATATTACTTTTTATTAAAACTTATTATATAGGATACATTCTTTACAACGGATTCACAAAAATTATGAGTTTCCTAACATGGGGGCAGAAAAGAAAATGTATGCTTCTTTGCTTCTCCGTCTTCTCCAAGGCTATACAGTATTAATAAGTCACTTCTTTGTATATATAAACTTCAGCTTGAACTTTTGAGCTCTGTGAACAACAGGCTTTTCTGCAATGCTGATAAAGGAGGACAGGCAAACATACAAAAGAAGACTAAAGCCCTACTTTCTCACTAAATGTGAAACAGAAATATTTAAATACAATATTTTTTTATAACATTTTTAACCGCTTGCCGACCGCTGATCGGCAATTGACGGCGACAAAGTGGCTCTGTAACGCAAAACGCCGTCATACGACGGCGGCCGCGATACAGAGCTACTGTGAGCGCGCGCGCGCGCTCACTGTGTTCGGGGGGGGGCCAGGGAGCGGGTGCGGCGGCTTCGATTGCCGCCGGCCACCCGCGATGCCCCCCCGGAGTGAAGGAGCGGAGGTCCGTGTATGTAAACACGGACCTCCGCTCTGTGTGAGGGGGAAGGGCTGTGATCACAGCCTTCCTGTACATGAAGGCTGTGACCACTTCCCTTCCCCAGCTAGGCAAGCCCCCCCACAGTTAGAACACGCCCAGGGAACATACTTAACCCTTAGCGCGCCCCCTGCAGGTTAACCCCTTCACTGCCAATGGCATTTACACAGTAATCAGTGCATTTTTATAGCACTGATCGCTGTATAAATGCCAATGGTCCCAAAAAAGTGTCAAAATGTTCCGACATGTTCGCTGAAATATCGCAGTACCGCTAAAAATCGCAGATCGCCGCCATTACTAGTAAAAAATAAAAAAAAAATAAAAACCCCAAAAATGAATTGTCATCATCCGTAAACGCGACCACTTTTGCGCAAACCAATCAATAAACGCCGATTGCGATTTTTTTTTATCGCAAATATGAGGAAGAATATAAATCGGCCAAAAACGGTGAAAAAAAATGTTTTTTTTATATATTTTTTTTGGATTTGTATTCTAGCAAAAAGTAAGAAATTTGGGTTTTTTTGCAAAATTGTCGCTGTTCTTTTGTTTATAGCGGCGATCAGAAATGACGCAGAGGTGATCAAATACCACCAAAAGAAAGCTCTATTTGTGGGAAAAAAAGGACGCAAATTTCGTTTGGGTACAACGCTGCACGACTGCGCAATTGTCAGTTAAAGTGACGCAGCGCCGAATCGCAAAAAGGGCTCCGGTCCTAAAGCTGGAAATCCTTCCGGGGCTGAAGTGGTTAAAAGTGTATTTCCTAGTCCTGACCATAACACAGAAAGATATGTGAAAAAAACATGACATATCCCCAACAGCTGTGTGAATCCAAAATGAAATAGACTGCCAAATTTATTGGATTAACTCTGCAAGTGTCCGCTTTAGATGTAAAGAATTTACTAAATTCTAAAAACTATGGAATTGCTTTGTTAATTAGCATACTTGTAATAAGAATAATAATTACTGTAACTACAACATTCACTACAATATTGTATCCATGACAAAGGTGCTAGGTAAGGCAGTGTAGGTGTCAGTTTATTAAACTTTCTTTTAGGGCACAAAGAAGTAGTTACAAGGTCCAATGTGGCCAAAAAATACCATATTGACGTGCCTTATTTAATGAGGGATTAAACGCTGATTAAAGCCTAAACAAATAAGTACTGAAAGACAGAGCAGTTAATTAATCTCTTTCCTTTCAGTCTTTATTCTTGCATTTTGTAAAGATGCCTGTTTGCACATACCATAAAACGCTGCATGCTGTGTTTTTTTGTTTTTTAGCACATAATCCTCCATCATTTTCCTCTAATGTTAATATTAAAAGTAAAAACAGGAACATTAATTCAAGAAAATAATTACATTGTATGCTATGCAAAAGCAATTTAAAGCTGAATTCAAATATGGATTTTATAGCAGTTACATTAGACCAGCTTGGACTAAGAGGTATGTGAACCTGTGGAATCCCTGTGGAAACTGAAGATCACTGTAGCAGTCTCCTCCACTACTACAATGATCACTGCTGTCTTCCAGGTCTAGTGTTGAGCGGCTGGCCTGCTGCATAGGGAACTCAAGGAGTCGCATGCTCAGCACTGATTTCATTCACAGAACATCTTGCATTTCTCTCAATAAGTGCAAGTTGTTATGTAATTAGACAAGGTGGAGATGTGGGGTGGTGATATCAGGATCCCCACCAAGTCCAATCACAGAAATCCTTTTATTTATTGAGAAATAACAGCCCATGCAAACATAACAGCACTCAATGTATTTTTTTAATGATGTTAAAAGTTTGCTAGTGTCTGCATGGGGTCTGCAAAAGTGATAAAGAAAAATAGATGGAAAGGTAAGAATGATTAGGATAAAGTGTAAAGATAAAGACAGAAACGATCACTGTAGTAACGATGCCTACTACATTGATTTCCAGGTTGCACAGGAATCCCACTAGTATGTCAAATTCATACTTACAATGATCTTAGCTGGTTTAGTGTAACTAGGCAAAAAATAATATTTGGAATTCAGCTTTAATGAAAACAGCAATAGAAATTAGACAATACACTAAGGGTAAACCACTCCTCTGATATTTCCCCAAACTACATTTTATCTAGTGATGATTTAATCGGGAGTGTCAGCGATTCTTAAATGACTGATTCTACCAAAAAATTTGTAGGCAAGTGTGGCTGTCTGCATGAATCATACAATTCAGGAACAAAGGTAATTATGATTCATGAATTGTATGGTTTTCTGCAGGCTGGACGCATCTGCATGAATATATTCATACAAAGTACTTCCAAATCTCTTGAATTTAAAACTAATGTACTCATTTGTAACATTACAATTATATTTTCTTCTGTTTGGAGTTTTAAGCTAGTCATTAAAGGCTAGCTCTACTTTCAACTGATTTTTAACGGACAGATTTTCCTGATTAGTTTGAATGTCCAATTCTTTCCACAAGGCTATAATGAATTTAACTTGTTTATATAGTGCTGACATGATTATATATGGTACTATAGTAAACAAAACACATCAGCCTTGGTCACACTTAAAGCAGAACCCTGGGGAAAAAACTTTTTTCCATGTCCTTGTTGCTGATTTCCTACCTTCACCAACTATGCCATCCCTCTTCTTCTGAGCTCTGTAGTTCCTCTGTAGCAGCCTGATGATTTTGCAGAAAAGCCATTAATATGCTTTGATTTCCTGTTTGTAAGACCGCTGCTGCTATTCCTCCTGTACCCCCTGCCTCCTTGTCACTTCCCACAAGTAGTTCTCTAGAAATGAGCAGATAAGCTGCACTGGTGGGCACTGGTGTGACTGCACCAATGGGCATTGTTAAGCTGCACTGATGAGACTGCTCTGATGGGCACAGATAAGCTGCACTGGTGTGACCACACTGATGGACACTGATAAGCTGCACTGATGGGCACTGGTGTGACCGCACTGATGGACACTGAGAAGCTGCACTGGTGGACACTGGTGTGACTGCACCGATGGATATAGATCAGCTGCACTGGTGGGAACTGGTGTGACCACAATGATGGGCACAGATAAGCTGCACTGGTGAGCACTGGTGTGACTGCACTGATGGGCACTGATAAGCTGCACTGGTGTGACCGCACTGATGGGCACTGATAAACTTCACTTGTGGGCACTGGTGTGTATACTTGTGCACTGCTGAAAAATTTGTTCGTTTTTGTTTCATTCATTTTTTTTTGGTTTTTGTTTTTCAGGTCATTCGTTATGACCGCGTTCCGTAAATTCAAAAATTCGTAAATTTTAAAATCCGAAAATTCGAAATAATAGCTAACTAACTAACAATAACTATTAAATTATAGGTATTGAAATTTCCTTTCAAATTTGGCTGTTAATGAACACAACGAATACAAATTTATCGAATTATCCGAAATAATGAATGCCGCATCTAAACAAATGGAAGGGAACAAATTAAGAAAAAATAACAATAATAAAATGTTTTATTATTATTATTGTTATTTATTATTATTATTACTTTGTTACGTTCCATTCGTTTAGATACGGCATTCGGAAAATTCATAACTTTGGATACATTTGTAATGTTACGTTCACTAACAGCCATGTTTGAAAGGAAATTCCAATACCTATAATTTAATAGTTAGTAATAGTTAAGTTATTATAGTTAGTTATTATTTCAGATTTGGGGTCTTCGAATTTACGAATTTACAAATTTTCCAATTTACAAAGTTACGAATTCTTGAATTTACAAATATTCGACTATTTGAATTAACAAATATTCGGAAAAATTTGGTAAACAGATTTTCGCTAATTCGGATGCTTCTGAATGAATGAATTTGTCAAAATTTGTTAAAAAGCGAATTCGGAACAAAACAAATTGCACATGTCTACTGGTGTGACCACTCTGATGAGCACAGATAAGATGCACTGGTGGGCACTGGTGTGACTGCACTGATGGGCATAAATAAGCTGCAGTGGTGGGCACCGATGTGAACGCACTGTTGGGCATGGATAAGCTGCACTGGTGGGCACTGGTGTGACCGCACTGATGGGCACAGATAAGCTGCACTGGTGGGAACTGGTGTGACCATACTGATGGGCACTGATAAGCTGCACTGGTGGGCACTGGTTTGACCGCACTGATGGGCACATATAAGCTGCACTGGTGGGCACTGGTGTGACCATACTGATGGGCACTGATAAGCTGCACTGGTGGGCACTGGTTTGACCGCACTGATGGGCACATATAAGCTGCACTGGTAGGCACTGGTGTGACCACACTGATGGGCATGGATAAACTGCATTGGTGGGCACTGGTGTGACCGCACTGATGGGCACAGATAAGCTGCACTGGTGGGAACTGGTGTGACCACACTGATGGGCACTGATAAGCTGCACTGGTGTGACCGCACTGATGGGCACTGATAAGCTACATTGGTGGGCACTGGTGTGTAGACTTGTGCGCTGCTGAAAAATGTGTTCATTTTAGTTTAATTCTTTTTTTTTTTTTTCGTTTTTCAGGTCATTCCTTATGTCTGCGATTCGTAAATTTGGAAATTCGAAAATACGAAAATTTGAAATAATAACTAATTCACTAACTAACTAACAATAACTAAGTATTAAATCATAGGTATTGAAATTTCCTTTCAAATTTGGCTGTTAGTGAATATAACGAATACCCATTTATCCAAAGTTATGAATTATGCAAAATAATGCCACATCTAAACAAATGGAACGGGACAAATTAATAACAAATAATAATAATAATAATAAAACGTTTTTATTATTATTAGTATTATTGTTATTTATTATTATTATTAATTTGTAACGTTTGATTCCTTTAGATACGGCATTCGTTATTTCGGATAATTCGTAACTTCGAATAAATTTGTATTTGTTACTTTCACTAACAGCCAAATTTGAAAGGAAATTCCAATATCTATAATTTAATAGTTAGTAATAGTTACGGTAAGTTATTATAGTTGGTTATCATTTCAGATTTTCGAATATTCTGGTTTTCGAATTTACAAATTTTTGAATTTACGAACTTACGAATTTTCGAATTTACAAATATTCAGAAAAATTTGGTAAATGGATTTTTGTTAATTCAGATACTTCTGAATTAACGGATTTGTCAAAATGTGTTAAAAAGCGAATTTGGAACAAAACAAATTGCACATGTCTACTGGTGTGACCGCTCTGATGGGCCCAGATACTGGTGGGCACTGGGGTGACTGCACTGATGGGCACAGATAAGCTGCACTGGTGGGCATTGGGGTGACTGCACTGATGGGCACAGATAAGCTGCACTGGTGTGACCACACTGAGACCGCACTAACGGGCGTAGATGAGACCACACTGGTGGGCATAGGTGAGACCACACTGGTGGGCATAGATGAGACTGCACTGGTGGGCATAGATGAGACCGCACTGGTGGGCATAGGTGAGACCGCACTGGTGGGCACGGATAAGCTGCACCTATGGGCACAGATGAGACCGCACTTATGGGCACATATGAGTTTTTCTCATGCCGACATTTACTGCCACATGCTGATGTAAAACATCATGCCCCAGCTCTTTCTGTGGTACGGCTGGGGATGTTCTCATATACACCATACCAGTACTGATTGCTGTTAGAAAGATCTCATAAAGCTAGAGCAGGAGGAGGAATAGTTCTAATACTGAATTACAGCAGAGTACAATGTGTATAATATATAATTATGGGCCGGTGTCTACAGTTCAGTAATGATTACATAAAGCATGTAAGGGCAATATGTTTATCTGGCTGGCTGAAGAATGAGAGGCGTGATTTATGTTGAAGTGGGCTTGTTCGCATTTACATGTACAGGCCTAGTGTACCTACCACATCCATTGCAATTTGCAATGCATGAAGGGAAATGTCATTTTATTACAGTGTATGAGAGGGGAGATGATATGATGTAATCCCTGGTCTAACAGCTCCTCCTTGGCAGAATACATGATGCATTTTTTGAATTACAGAGCTGACTTCCTGAAAATTCAATCAGACTTTTCTCTTCAATGGTAAGGAATTTCATATATGTAATAACTGTTTAGTGTTTTGTGTAGGGGGTGTACTAATGGGGGATTTATTGCAAATGCCGGAGTTTTGCTTTAACAGCTTGCAATATAATGTCCCTACTGCAGCCTACACATGTGCACATATTCTAGGGTCAGTTTTTGTTGTGGATCCAATTAACTCATTGGCGTGTCTGAATTGTGGGAAGAAAATGGAATAGCCGGAGTAAACTCAAGCAGACACAGTGAGAACATCTAAACTTCATGTAGATGGTGCCCTTGATAAAAATGAAACCTGGGAAATAGAGGTTATAGGAAGCGTGCCAACTGCATAGCCAATGAAACTATGGTGAATCCATGACTCCATAAACCAGATTTTGTAATGGGCACCTTGTGATGAACTAGACATTCAGTTGGGAAGATTTTTTTATTGAAAGTGAAAATTCATGCAGGACAGGAATGGTATAAATTGTACTAGGGGTGTCACATCCCATATTACTAAATACAAGCTTATTAAACTTCATACATTTTTTAGGCACCCCATGGACCTCAACATCAACATAATATAAAATAGAAATATATTGAACAACCATCTTAAAAACATCAGGACATAATAAATTGTGCATGTACACCAATATAACAGGAAGTCACATGTTACTAGTTACTAGTGTTCAGTAATACTTAGTAAATGATATCACTGTGTATATCACACAGGGAGTTCCACCATCCTTGTCCTCATCATGTTTTGCTTACTATATACAGGTATTTATGGTTTAGACAATACATATCATTTTGGATAATATTTGTATGTCAAATATATATATATATATATATATATATATATATATATATATATATATATATTGGGAATTATATATGGCATGCAAGTGTGGGTCATTCTATTCATAGGGGGATGTATTAGGCCTGGTAAGGGATTCATACGCATTTCTATACACACTTCCTTATAGATATTGGGATATTCCCTTTAATACTTCCCAGCCTGGGTTGCTTTGGCCTCTGTGATTCACACTCTTCCTTGGACAGACCCAGATCTGGTTCGGTGGATGGTTGGAGCAACAGTATGACTTCATGGATTGTTTTTTAAACTAAAATACTGGCTGGTTAAATGCATCTTGTCACAATATATGTAAGTACATCATGTTGTATTATAGAATGTGATTTACTGCAAAGGATATGTATTTGTGATTTTTCAACTATGTCCATGATTGCTTTATAGACCCAAGAGTTTATTCATACCTCTGAAGAAGAGGACAAAGGAATCACCTTGAATTGCGTTGGGTATCTAGACATGCCTCATTGGGGAACGTGGTGTTATGTATATTGCTTCATGATTCTGTAATGTTTCTCAGTGGTGTTGCTGATTGGGTAGTTGTTTTAACATGTTGCGCTATGTATACACTAAGTATATCAGCAATTGGTTTTTAAGAATCTTTTATTTGTTTATTCTGAAATAAAGTTTTGTTATACTTTTATACAATTACTGTCACTGTCTTGTAAAGCCTCATGGGAAATACAAATCTTTTATGCAGTTCTAGTTAGAGTTGGTAGTGCCATTGTTGGGAACCTTTCACCATATTCTCTTCTCTATGTTCCTTGACACATAGAGCTGCCTAAATAGATTATTGGACAGAAGAAAGGGAAAAGCAAAATGTTAAAATTAGGCCATTTTTTAAGATTTTTTTTGGATGCTAACAATGCTGAATCATGAGTTAATACATGGACAAGAAGTGGATAAAACACTTCGAATCCAAAGCAGGCACACACCTACATATGCGGTGGGATTGTCCTAAAGTTAAAACTTTTTGGTACAACATTTTCACAACCTTTCTGCCCTGTTTTCCACTACCCTCACTCATGACCTGACTGTGGCCCTTGTTAACATCCGTCATTAGCATTTGTCTTCTAACCAATACAAACTCCTACTACAGGTCATGACTGCTGCCAAGCAGACAATAGCAACTAGAAAACTTCCTACCTTGTTGTTGTTGAAACTAAAAAATAGAATAAGCCAAGCCATGATCCCCGCCAAAATTGAAGCAGTTCACCTGGATTGTGTCAAAGAATATAACAAAATATGGAGACCCTGGGTCACTCACTTCCTACCCCCCACTTTTGAAGATACACTATTGCTACCATGACACCCACAACTATTGCAATTCTTTCCTTGTCCCTGTCCTTCCAATGCCTGGCCACTTACTGAAAGTTTACCTTATTCTTTTCCCCTCTCCCATCTCTCCTCTCGCTCTTCTCTTCCTTTTTTTCTACCACGTTTCCTCTAGCTTATCTTCCTCTTTTTCATTCCTATACCAACATTAGCTCATCATCCGCAATGGGTCATGTCCCCTTATACACACTGTAATCCATTTAATACTTCTATGTCATAACTTTGCCTTTTGCACCACTCAACTCGCATTAAAGAATCCATCTGGTCAGTGGCAGAACTACCAGGGTTGCAAAGGTCACACTTGTGACCGAGCCCTGGCATTCTGCTATGGTAGGGGGGCCCCAGCGGGGTTGCTTGCTGGAGGGCTCTGAGCTGATAGCATTGTTCTCATATGGCCCAGAGCCTTTACTGACAGTTCTCCCTCCCTCCTCCCTTGTATGCGTGGGAGAGGAGAGAGACAATCTGTTCTTTCATCACCCGCTCCTCTCCTCCTGTGTGTGCACCTTGGGAAGTGTAAAGCTAAGCAGCTGAATTTGATCATTCAGCTGCTGGGTTTCACACTTCCTGTTGTGCACTTACAGAAGAGGGGTGGGAGGAGACGGAGCAGATTGTTTCTCTCCTCTCCCATCTGTGCAAGGGTGGAGGGAGGGGTAACTGTCAGTGCAGGCTCTGGGCTGTATGAGAGAAACACTCTCAGCTCAGAGTCCTGCTGAGATGGCACTGATGGGCTGCACTGATGGCCACTGATAGGTGGCATTGATGGGGGAAGCGTGGCGACCGAGCACCAAGAGTGACGCTTGAACTGAGAGCTCCGCTCGGCCATCAGAGAGAATCGACATCCATCGGAGTCCCACAGCACTAATCCACCACCATCCTTACTACCTGAGGCTGCCTTAACCATCAGGGATGCCGAGGAACAAAAAACAACAGCAGTAGCCCTGCAAACTGTCAGGTTTCTTTACCTCTGTAGCGTGCAGGCTCCAACAAAATGGCGGCAGCACCCGAGCTCCACAGATGAACGCGGCGGCTGCGGCCTCATCCTCAGGTTGCGGGGAACATCCAAAGTCACCCCAACACCAAGTGGGCCCTCCTCAGGAGCCTCAACTCCTTCTACCAGAAGCCCGTTGAAGCAGAAACCATGCTTAGATGCAATGGAGCAAACGCAGCCTGAGCCAGATATAGAGGTAAGTGGGCCTAGTAAGAACTACCATGCCACCCCTCTCCTTACCAATGACCCAATGTCAGACCAACTGATATCGTTACCACACTTAAGGACATACTGTCCCTGAGGGCCTCCCTGCAATCTGATATCCTGTCTGGGCACAACAAATGCCAAGCAGAGGTACAGGCAATAGGCAGCAGAGTCGAACATGTTAAGCAAAAAATAGGAGCAAAGGAATACTCATCCTCATTCAACACTATGGTAGACACTCACACTACCCAAAATGAAGAGATAGCCTGGCTAAAAGACAAAATATCAGACCTGGAGGATAGATCCAGAAGGAACAACATAAAAATCTGTGGTGTTCTGGAATCTGTCCTCCCCGCACAGCTTCAACAATACACCCAGGCCCTATTTTCAACACTGGTACCATCACTATCAGTTCAGGGCCTCCTCATAGAGAGAATCCACAGGCTGCCCAAGCCCTCCTTCCTCCCTGCAGAAACACCCAGGGACATACTGCTAAGAGTGCATTTCTACCACATAAAGGAGCAAATAATGCTCGCTTACCGCAGATCTGATACTGCATCTTTACCATATGCTTCCATACAACTTCTACTGGACCTATCTAGGCACAACCTGTAACGGCGTCGCAATCTGGTGACTGTCACAAAAGCCCTAAGGAGCCACAAAGTGCCACATAAATGGAAATATCCAGCGACACTGGTAATCACTCACAATGGGTCTACCATACAGATTTCCACTCTGGAAGAGGAAAACTCAGCACTGGGGAATCATTCCTGATTAAGTACAAACCACTGCAACAATCCACAAATACAAGCCATACAAGAGGAGTGGCAGGTGGTCTCCCATAAATGACACCACAAAAAACAAGCAAACGGAGGCTCCTAATACAAGCACACCAGAACCATAATCTCTCTGGCCTCGGATGACCAATGTGTTATTTACGGTTTCCCCCCATACACCAAGCAGTAATATCTGCACACGGATCTACCAATGGATCACTCTTTTTTTATGTATACACCAATATCTTTGCTTTTGACTTTGTTTTTCTGTTGTTTCTTTCAACCTACACCTAATACACACAGGAATGCTTCTTCCTCAAAACATGCGTATACTAGAGACTATGACACCAATCTCCGGCACCCAAACAAATCAAGGCACTTCGACAAGCAAAATGCATCTCTCCAACTCGTCCAAGACCTCAAAAAAGTGAGCACCACAGCGCACACACACACCCCACTTTGAAAGCCACCAATGAACATTAAATGCCTATCTCTAAATGTGCGGGGTCTCAACCATCTAAGAAGCATCTATGTGGAGAGAAGCAATTAATCAAAAACTTGACTTCCTGTGTATATAGGGAACCCATTTCCAGAATTCCAAAACACCATCCTGCTACCACAAAGACTTTCCACCCATGTATATAGCTAGCACCCCGGGCCATAAAAGAGGAGGGGTCCTAGTAGCACTGAGAAACTCATTATCCTTTCAACTAAAAGAAATCCACTTAGATGAAGGAGGACACTACATTATCATCATAGGAGACATCAACTCACAACCTTACACTTTGGTAACAGTATATACGCCAAATGCACATCAAACCCGCTTTCTAAGCAAGCTGCTCAAGCGAGTGTCCACTATGAGATATGGGAACCTCATGTAGTCTTTGTGGAGACTTCTACTCAATTGTGGACACAAAACTGGCCACAACATCCCAAAAAGTGAAAAGCAATATGACCCTAAGCCATCTCCTACACTGATCTCTTCGATGCCTGGAGATGCCTCCACGCGAACGAGAGAGAGACTGCACCTTCTACTCACATAGATATTCTTATTCCTGCATAGACATGTTTTTTTCACTGACAAGTGGCTTTTACAAAAGGTGTCATCAGCTCAAATCCAGGATATTACATGGTCCGACCATGCTGCAATCACACTAACTATTACAGAAAAGGATGTACCCCCTTCCCCCCACATCTGGCGCTGCAACATTAAACTTATCCAAGAACCTCAATCTGGTCAGGTAATTTCTCAGCATCTCAATGATTTCTTCAGTACAAATGTAAACTCTGTAGAAAACCCACATACTATATGGAATGCTCACAAAGCTTACATTAGAGGTATTCTTATACAACTAGGAGCTAAAGCAAAGAAGCAATACATATCAAAACTCAACTCCTTACTATCAGAAATACATTCTCTGGAATCCCAAAACAAGGCATCACACAATCACTTATTAGCGAGTGCCCTAGATAGGCACCATTGATGAGCACTGACAGGTGGCACTGATAAGCAGCACTGGTAGGCGGCATTGATGAGCACTAATAGGCAGCATTGATGAGCATTGTTAGGCAGCGCTGATTGACACTGATAGGTGGCTTTAATGAGCACTGACAGGTGGCACTAATAGGCAGCACTGATGGGCACTGATAGGTGGCAACACTAGACAGAACTGATGGGCACTCATAGGCAGCACTGAAGGGCACTCATAGGCAGCACTGATAGGCGGCACTGCTAGGCGGCATTGATGAGCACTGATGGGCACAGATAGGCGGCACTGATAGACAGTAGTGATGTGGCTGCACTGATAATCAGGACACTAATGATCAGTGCTTTGATTATCAGTGTAAACATAGTACTGCAGTCTATCTGGTTAATGGCTCTCCTTTCCTCAAACAGACACAGCATGGGAAGAAAGGACTGTCAATAATCAGCAAGTCTGTTTACATGTGATCAGCTGATCACATGGTAAAGGGTCTCTGATTGGCCCTTTACCATGATCTGTGATCAGCTGTGTCCAACGGACACGGCAGTGATAGAGCACGTTGGATACACACCCCAGGGGGCATGTGGGAGGCAGGGTTCTCGGAAGACGTCCATCTAGTTATGCCTCTGCATCCGGTGCTTTCTTACATGATGCCATAGCCTGTAATGTCTTTTTCTAATCCTTTTTTCTCTTTCGTTCGTCGACAGGCACAGCGACTCTTAGGACTAAGTGGGTTATACTGCCCTCTTCAGGAGTTTAGTAGGCAGAACAGGCAGTGCTAACAGCAAAAAGAACAGTAACAGACACAGCCCTTCCCAGGGGGCAGTCCCGTGTGGCAGATAACCCCACACCCAGCTCTGATAGCTCAGTTTTTTCTGCCTAGTGCAAGGAGTAGACCTGGCTCTCTGTTGGGATCTGTGGTACCTCTTTGGGTCCACTTCGGCTGTCCTGGAGGACAGCCTAATAGATGAAGACTGCAATCAAGTAGCCGTGCTGGTTTACAGGCTGGGTTTTAGATCCAGATAGTCTCCCCAGTCGGCCATCGAGCGTGCGCAGAACTTAGCTCCGCGTTGGGTCGGCCACGGCAGGCCCCGAACCGGACGGGGTGGCCCCGTGGGTTAAACGTCCCGCCAGTGCACATGGGACCGGGCTCCTGAGTCCATGTCACAGTGTTACCATGGTCGACAGCTCAACCTGGCCTGACGGGTGAGGCAGATCTGTCTCGGGTGGGATACCCACTCTGCCCGACTGGATGGGTAAGTACATCCCCCCCTCTCCCACTAGGATCTGGGGGGGCAGACGGGTTTCCCCCTGGGGTGTTAGGCTGGTGGGTTGGTCCCCCCTTCTACCTCCTTTGCTTCACCCCCCCTCCCCCACCCCCTCCCTCTGGTGCTGCGCTGTCGCTGTGCCCCCGCCCCCCTCCCCCAAGGGCTCCCAGGGGGTGTCCAGAGCCTTAGCTCTCCCCCTTCTCCTTGCCTCGTGCTGCTGGGCGATCGGGCGGTCGGAGATCGATCAGCGGCCATTTTCCTGTGGTCTGGCCGCAATTTTCAGAGGTTCAGCCTCTGGGGTGCCTGGCGGCCTTTTTGGTGTAGCCACGGTGTTTCTGACTGGGGGTTTGGCCTCTAGTGTGCTGCGGCGGCCATTTTCTTGTGGCCTATGCACGTGTGCTGACCTGTGAGTGTGGAGGGCGGTCCCTATGGATTCTGGTGCCGTTTTACCCCCCACACAGTGCAGAGAGCTCTCCTGTGGGACAGCAGCAGCAGCAGAAGCAGTGGCAAGTGTGGAGGATGGGTGGGCAAGGCAGCGGCGGACAGCGGCAGGCACGGCTCCTTTCCTGGACAATTGAGCGGGCAGGTGTTGAATCCCTCCGGGGTTACCCTCCTGTAGTAAGTCCTGCACAGTGTTTTGGGGTGGGGGGTGCCTTGTCTCCTGGTACCTAGACCTCAGGTGGCGTGTTACCAGGGTGGGTGTCACAATGGCAGCTGATGTGGGTGCTTCCCCACCAGACCTCTCTGTGGTTGCAGCCAGCGCCTCAGGGACTGTGATCTTTATTGACGCTCTGTCGGCGGTTCTGGAGTCCTTCATCTCCCGGGTAGAGACAGCATGTGGGCATAAGGCGGCGAAAAGGTGGCCCCTACCTCCCCTCTCTTCTGGTGAGGACACAGACCATGGTGAGGGCTCCACCATGATGGGGACCACATTTGAGCTGTCGGATGGCGAGGCCCTGGATTCTTCTAATAGTGAGGAGGAATCTGCGGCGGCCACTACTGCACACGAGAAGGCACTAGTCAGCGCCCTGATCACAGTGGTGCATGAAACCATGAAGTTGGATGACACAGCGGGACCCTCGCAGGAGGTCCCCGTCCCCTCGGGTCGCATAAACCGGCCCACGGGGCTAAGGTTTTCCCCTATGTGTCTACAGGGACTGGGAGCGGCCTCAGAGCTCCTTTCACATACCCAAACGTTTCTCTGTGCGATATCTCTTTGAGGACAGCCTGTTAAAAAAGTGGGCATCACCCCCCCCGTGGTTGATCCCCGTGTCTCGCCTGAACATGATCCCGGTGGTAGGCACGCCGTCCTTAAAGGACCTGGCGGACAGGAAGGCTGAGACCATTGTCAGATCCATGTTTGTTCTGGCAGGGTCGGCCATGCGGCCTGTTGTGGCCTCTGCTCTGGTGTCACAGATGCTCATGGAATGGGCGAAGCTCTTACACCTCAAAATGAGCGATGCTAAGGTTCCCCCTGCTTGTGTGGAACTTGCTGAACAGCTTGCCCAGGGGCTTAAGTATCTGTGTGATGCAGCCCTGGATACGGCCCCCCTGATCTCCAAATTGTCCGTGTCTTTGGTGGTGGTCAGACGTTTGCTCTGGCTGAAATGTTGGTCGGTGGACCAAACATCTAAGAAGGCCCTGATGGACTTGCCTTTTCAGGGTGGGTGGCTCTTTGGAGCCTCCGTGGATGAGATTATTAAGGATCACATTGAGGGAAGAGTACCTTTCTCCCAGAGTCCGGGAAGAGTATGGAGTAGGTCCCTCCTTTACGGCCCACAAGCGGCTTTTTCGTCCCTCCCGCTCCTCGGACAAGGGCTCGAAGCCCGCCAAGGCCCCCGCAGGTGGACAGAAGCGTTCCTGGCAGCGTAAGCGCGACAAGCCGGAGGACAAGTCCTCCTCCGCGTGAAGGGCTGTCCGGATTCAGTCGGACTATGCCACGGCCGTGGCATACGTGAATCACCAGGGAGCTCGGCTGCGGCCTCAGAGGTAGCTCACATTCTGCGGTGGGCAGAACTCTACGTACAGGCAATCTCTGCGTCCACATTCCGGGCGTAGAGAATTGGCAGGCAGACTACCTCAGTCATCAGGGATTGGATCAGGGAGTGTGGTCCCTGCACCCGGACGTGTTCCATCAGATTTGTCTGAGGTGGGGTACTCCAGACATGAACCTTCTAGCATCTCGTCTCAATTGGAAGGTGCAGGCCTTCATGTGCAGGACAAGGGATCATCTAGCGGATGCCCTAGTAGCTCCGTGGGCTCGGTACCGGCTCCTCTACGCCTTTCCCCCTCTCAACTTGCTTCCGTGCCTTCTGTGCAGAATAGAAACGGAGGGCATATCAACCATTCTCATAGCTCCAGATTGGCCAAGGCATCCTTGGTAAGCCAACGTAGTTCAAATGGTGGTGGACGTCCCCTGGTGACTCCCGCTTTGCGAGGACCTACAGTCTCAGGGGCCCATCTTGCATCCCAAGGGTCTGGCGGCCTCGTCAGCCACTATTTCATGTTGGATTAGACAGACTGTGACCCGAGCCTATGCTGTTCGGGGTCTGGAGCCTCCTTTCCCGGTCACGGCTCACTCTACCAGGGCGATTAGCACTTCCTGGGCTTGCCGACATCAGGCATCTGTGTCTCAAGTGTGCAAGTGGCTACTTGGTCCTCTGTGCACACCTTCTCAAAATTTTACAAAGTTGATGTTTTAGCATCCTCGGATGCTGCGCTTGGCCGCAAAGTTTTACAGGTGGCCGTGTGAGACACGTGTGGCTCTTCACTGAGGGTCGGTTGGGTGTAGTTCTGTTGTTCTGTTGCCCACCCCTCATTTTTGGCACTGCTTTTGGACGTCCCACTTAGTCCTAAGAGTCGCTGTGCCGGTCGACGAACGAAAGAGAAAACAGGATTTTTTGACTTACCGTAAAAATCCTTTTCTCTGAGTTCATCGACAGGCGCAGCACCCACCTCTGGATGTTGCACTGCTTGTTACGAACTGAGCTAGCAGAGCTGGGTGTGGGGTTATCTGCCAGTGGGGACTGCCCCCTGGGAGGGGCTGTGTCTGTTACTGTTCTTTTTGCTGTTACAACTGCCTGTTCTGCCTACTAAACTCCTGAAGAGGGCAGTATAACCCACTTAGTCCTAAGAGTCGCTGTGCCTGTCGATGAACTCAGAGAAAGGGATTTTACGGTAAGTCAAAAAATCCAGTTTTTTCTTTATACCTATGATGTCAGACGGTCTTCTCTGTATCGTATCCCCCTACATTTGCAGGTTTTAGAGGTCTATGTTTTATCTATATCTTACATTATATTAATAAAAACATTGAGGAAGAAAAACACTTTGAATCCAAGTTTAAAAAAAAAATATTTGTTTTTTTAGTTTGCCAAAAGTTAGTAAAACTGGTGCTTCCCCCTTTTTTGCTGCCAGCCCTTCAATTTATAAACGTATTAGTTTGTACCTGGAGTTCTGCTTTGATACGGCACAACCTCTTGGTGGAGTTGGCCTTTAAACTGTTTCTCTCTCTGACATGAAAACATTGTCTAAACACGCCTAATCCCCACATCTGCTGTTTGTTTAGCTGTGTCTCTGCCCTCCCCTTGTATAAAAACACATAAAAGGAAAAGCAATAATAACAGCGCACGCCACCGTAACACCCCATTTGATGTCTTATTTTTGATGGTGTTAAAAGTTTGCCAGTGTCTGCAGGGGTTTGCATGAATGAAAAAGAAATTGAGGTAGAAAGGTAACAATGATTAGGATAAAGTGTTAAAAGTCACAAGTAATTTAAAACCTCTTTTTAAAGAAGGATCTTTCATAGCTCTCATTTTTATAAACCTTTAGGTATGAAAGTGAACATGGTACAAATGAGTAAAACTTCTTTATAATAAATGAGTTACTTCAAATAAGTGTCTGCTGGAAATTGTAGCCAGTACACCTTTCACCTCTACAGCAAGCTCACGTCTTAAACCTTTTTTTCATTCGTCTCCAGCTACTGAACTCTCCTCAACTCAGTATTTATCAAACACCTCTACATTCCACTTTAAAGCTCAGCTTAAAAATTCAACTCTTTAAAGAAACTTCTATTTAAAATATTTACACTGCCGATTCCACAGGCACTTGACCTTCCCGACTTCCACTTTCTAATTGATGTAATTTTACCGTATGCTTCCCAATAATATTATATAAGTGGTAAAAATGAATTTAAGATCAACCTAATGTTTAAAATATTCACACCGTGCACTTAGTGCCAATTTCTGGAATTAAAAAAAAAATCCCCTTCTAACCACTATTTAATGGTGTCCATACGTTAGCAGGTGGTTGGCCTAGTTAGGTCCTTTTTTTATAGAAAGAGAACAACTGATACTGTAATTATCCAGGTACGACGTTTTAAAAGTTTAGCTGCCCCCCCCAAAAAAAAGACACCATTGATTCATACTGAACATACACTTTTCTTTATTTCACTTGATTTCACTTGATACAGGATATATCAAAATATAGGATATAGCAAAATATTAAAGTGGTACAACAAAACAAACATTTAAATATGT
>BLSH010464798.1:186536-223022 GCA_018402905.1 Glandirana rugosa
CAGTCTCAAGTTGAACAATGCAAGTATATTTAGACGATCACGTAGATTATAAAAACATACACTTTTCTTTATTTCACTTGATTTCACTTGATACAGGATATATCAAAATATAGGATATAGCAAAATATTAAAGTGGTACAACAAAACAAACATTTAAATATGTTGCACAATATCAATCCTTAGATGTGGTGGCTGCATTCATTTTGTTTTAGTTTTTTTCATTTGTTTAAGGTTTTTTTTCCTTTTATTTTCACCTGGTGATCCAACCAGTAGCACACTTTCTGTGTTAGGGTATCACCACTTCACTGGAAAAGCAGCAGAGCCATCAACATCCAATCCGTGGCGAAAAAAATATTAGATGCACTAGCAGATTTATATGAACGTAACAAGTTGAACTCTGACAAAAACTTTGTAACATCTTCACGCCAGCCGCACACGTATATGCAGCTGCTTGGCATGAAGGCCCACACATATATGCAGCTCTATGTAAACCAGGTACCGTGCTGAGAGCATGCTCCCTGTATGTGCCTGTGGACCCCTCTTCTACTTATGCCAGCAAGGGCCCTTCTTCCATCTGGAGCCCTCATACATAGCTGTGAACCGGAAGTGGATGGCATAAACCAGAAGTGCACAACTAGCATGTCTCCATCTGAATTCATGTGGATATCCTGGCCCTAAGAGACCTCCCTTTGCCATACTTGGAGAAAAAATCATATTCATATTCATTCTTTGTTTCCTGGATGCACCAGCGATGCCCTATCTGGTATCCCCACCTGCTGATCTGGTGATCACACACACAACAGAACTGTAAGTTACATTATTTACTGTGTTGACTCCGGATATTGCAGCATTGGAGGAGCCTGTGTCCCTGGCTGCCACATTTGATCATTGATCAATGTCAGATCCTGGGCCGAGTACATAGACTGCCGGTACTCAGATCCCCATTTACACCCAGACCTGCTGAACTGGTCTGGTCACCATCAGGCTCTGACCTGTCAGTGATTAAGGGATTCAGGCAGACAGGGAGACTGCTGTTAGGAGGCCCCAGCAAACCTTTGTGGTACCCCTCCCCACTTCGCCTGCCCACTAGTGATGTCTGTATAGGCTGGTTCACTATCCCTGCAAATCATTTATTTCCAGTTGCAGGATCTGTATGTGCAGTACTTTATTATAATATCTTTCTGTTTTGCTTATGTTTATTGCTGTGAGTGCCTAATATTTAGCAGGACCTGTGGGTGGGTTGGATGTATCAGGGGTGTCACCCTACTCCATACTCCATACTTCTTAAATGTATTGCTGAGGTCACTCACTTTCCTATAGGACAAATTAAGTGGTCTGGAAGTACTAGGTGAATCCCCATACTTGATCAGAGTGCTGACCACCCAGTTTCCCCAGAACCACTTCAGTCTTACATGCATCCACTTTCATACCTCTAAGCACATGATATTTACCTGTTATGAGGGCATTTAGGGTGCCTGGAAGTTCCTAATTAGTGGTTAGACACCACACAGATCACATCTGATAACTGGATTCCCCAGGTCTCCCTCGGTCCTACTCACACATAGTCGCAATAACATAGGCGGTGACACTCCTGGTCATTACCATTACTGACCTGCTTGAGAGGACATATAGGGACCCTGGAAGTACCAAAGCATTACTTACTGCTGGGTTTTACCAGGTTTCCCTTTTGTCACCAGCCCTATATCACATACATCTACCTGTATTGCATGTATTGTAAGAAGTCACCAATCATTAAGATATTGGCACATCTGAATGTGAGAGTCTGGCAGAGCTCATGAGTGGTCCACTTTTATTTATGACAACACTGTCAATTTTATGCTTGAGTTGCACCTACCCCTTTTTGATGTTATTTCCCTCTATTCGTGTGACCATATATTATTTCATTTGAATTTGCTTAATAAAGTATTTTTTCAGTAACTACTTCAGTAGGCTCCCTCTCCATTTTTCTGGAGGTAAAGGACTACCTACCTCTGGGGTTCACCCCCAGTTTTTGTTTTTGACGTGCATCCCTGTGTCCAAACCGGAACCCCACCCTATACGTGGTGAGTCAGTAGTTCTGTTATCTGACCCATTAGCATTTGGGTCATTTTTGCACTGCCCTTATTTCTCTGTTTTTATTTTTGATATCCCAGTACAGTAGCCGGCAGTTACCGCAAAGCTCCTAATGCATACTAGCGATCGAGAGCTTTCCAATCATGTGACTGCAGTGACAGCCAATCAGTCACATGACTCTAATGTCCGCCTCCCGGTGTTTAGAACCCATAATGGGCTGGGAGGCAGCCGACGGGAAGGGGTTAAGCACTTACAATTTTTTTTTCCTTTTGGGATAAAGGTTTTACTTAAATGAATAAAATCCGACCATTATGAGCACCCCTATCAGTGTTCAATGGTTTGCCTCAACCCTCTAACCAGTGGCGGGTGCACCATAAGGGGTGTAGTGGCGCCACCCCCCATCCATGTATCCAGCCCCCTTACCTACATGCAGGGCAATGGATGCATGGATACCAATGTTTTTTTTTAACCACTTCAGCCCCAGAAGGATTTCCCAGTTTAGGACCAGAGCACTTTTTACGATTCGGCACTGTGTCACTTTAACTGACAATTGCGCGGTTGTGCGATGTTGTACCCAAACAAAATTTGCGTCCTTTTTTTTCTGACAAATAGAGCTTTCTTTTGGTGGCATTTGATCACCTCTGCATCATTTCTAATCACCGCTATAAACAAAAAAAGAGCGACAATTTTGCAAAAAAAAAAACAATATTTCTTACTTTTTGCTAAAATACAAATCCAAAAAAATTTAAAAAAAACATTTTTTTTCCAACGGTTTTTTACATTCTTCCTCATATTTTTGGTAAAAAAAAATCGCAATCAGCGTTTACAAATGATGAGAATACATTTATGGGGTTTTTATTTTTTTTATATTTTACTAGTAATGTTGGCGATCTGCGATTTTTTGCGGTACTGCGATATTGTGGCGGACATGTCGGACTATTTTGACACTTTTTTGTGACCATTGGCATTTATACAGTGATCAGTGCTATGAAAATGCACTGATTACTGTGTAGATGTCATTGGCAATGAAGGGGTTAACCTAGAGGGGGCCCTCTAAGGGTTAACTGTGTTCCCTCAGTGTGTTCTAACTGTATGGGAGCTGGGCTGGCAGGGGGAGGGGAGTGATCATGGCCTCCATATACAGGAAGCCTGTGAACAGAGCCCTTCCCCCTCTGTCAGAACGGAGATCCCTGTTTACATACACGGAATCCCATTCTCTCATTGTGAGGGAGCCATCGTGGGTAGCCGGGGAAGATCGAGTCCTTTTACCCACTGCCCCCCCCCCCCCCGGAACACAGTGAGCACGCAAGCGTGCCCACAATACTTGTTATCGCAGGTGACGGCATTTCGCGATAATGAACCAGTTTGCCGCCATCAAGCCACGGCGGGCGGTCGGCAAGTGGTTAAGTACGTGAGACTCTAATAGGCTTCAAAAAAGGGTGGGCTCGGGGCGCAGAGCACTGTGCTCTGAGCACACTCACTTGTGTGACAATAGCAAATTCATATTCTTCCTCGCAGCAGTTGGAAGATTGGCGCAGTCCAACTCCCACCTTTCCTTTTCAATCTGCAAAGCTGTAATTTTCTGTAATGTGCAATTCAATATGGCTACCTGGAGGTGTTCTGTACACAGAATGTGTACAGAACTCCCCCCAGATATGCCATTTCCTGCTTGTGTGATTGGCTTACTGATTTTCTCAGAAGTCTGCACTAAGATACAAGTCAGATTTTAGGCATCCCCTAAAAACAAAAATGTATTTTTTGGTGTGGTACTCCCAATAGGAAATCATGCTTAAAGGGATGCAGACCCTGCAATTTTCCTCATTGGAGCTTTGCAGGTACAGAAGCTGGTTGATAACCACTTGCTTACTGAGCACTTAAACCCCCTTCCTTCCCAGACCAATTTTCAGCTTTCTGCGCTGTCACTCTTTCAATGACAATTACACAGTCATGCTACACTGTACCCAAATAAAAGTTTTATAATTCCGAAAAAAAGTCAGAAAATTTTGAAAAAAAAACTGTTTCATACTTTGTTATAACATTTTCTCCTTCATTGATGTGCACTGATGAGGTTGCACTGATGGGCACTGATAGGATGCACTGATGGGCACTGATAGGCTGCACTGATGGTCACTGATAAGGCGGCACTAATGGGCACTGATAGGTGGCACTGATAAGCACTGATGAGGCGTCACTGATGGGCACTGATAGGTGGCACTGATGGGTGCCACTGATGGGCGGCACTGAAGGGCACTGATAGGTGGTACTGATAAGCAGCACTGATGGGCACTGATTGGTGGCACTGATGGGCACTGGTAGGTGACACTGATAGGCAGCACTGACTGGTGGCACTGATAAAGAGGCACTGATGGACATTGGCAGCACCGGTGGGCACTCATAGGTAGCACTGGTGGGCAAAGGTAGGTGGCACTGTGGGCACTGGTAGGTGGCACTGTGGGCAATGGTGAGTAATGATAGGTGACACTGGCAGGTGTTTCACTGGTGGGCACAGGTGAGGCAGCTGCGGCTCTCTGTGTGAAGGACCAATGTCCCTCTGACAGAAGCAGGTGATCTGCTTTTTTTTCCCTCATGTTGGCAGCGTGAGGGAAAAAAAATACTGATTACCGTTCTTCAGTTTACATCACGTGATCAGCTGTCATTGGCTGACAGCTGATCACATGGTAAGGGGCCGGGATCAGTAATCACAGAGCGTGCCGCTGCGTGCAACCCACAGGGACATGCAGACAGCGCATCCTCGAGAGGACGTCCATGGACACCCTCCTGGCAATTAAGGCCCGAGCTGTCTTTCAGCTATAGCGTGGGCGGCAAGTAGATATTTATAAACCCACTCCCATTAGACTCACTCAGACAAATAAACAATGGGGACAGACAAATACACAGGGATTTATTCAGAATAAGAAAAGGTAGGAATCTGCAACAAAGTTTTTTAAAATCCTTGCAATGTACATAGATCACCCAGTGGGGAACTTTTTTTCCCCAACCAAAGTGGAGTAACCGAGTGATGTCAGAAGGGGGTGGGGTCATGTGACATCACATGATGTCAGAATGGGGCGTGGTCACTCACTTACATCACCGGATGGCCCTGCCCTAGCCTTTGCAAGAGCTGTCAAATGGCAAAAGACAGCAGACGGCGGGAGCCCTGCCATTAGGGAGCTGTTTCATTTTTTTTTTCTTCGGGTCGTCGGCTCTGTGATTATCGATGGATCACAACGGGGGACACTTTTTTTTCTTTTTTAATAAAGGACTTGTCCGTAATTGTCTCCTGTGTTTTTTTTACTTTTTTACACTTTTTTTGGTGAATTAGTAGGGGTACAATGTACCCCAATACTCATTCACATGGGGGGGCCGGGATCTCAGGATCTGGGGGCCCCCCACCTGCAGACCCACACAACCACCTGCAAAGGTTGTGGGGATGAGGCCCTTTTCTCCATCAACATGGGGACAAGGTGCTTTGGGGGGATCCCAAAGCACCATTCCCATGTTGAGGGCATGTGGCCTGGTACAGTTCAGGGGAGGTGCTCACTCATCCCCCCTCCTGCCCTGCCAGGCTGTGTACTTGGATAAGGGTCTGGTATGGATTTTGGGGGGACCCCCATGAAGTTTTTTTTTTTTAATTGTCACGGGGTTCCCCTTAAAATCCATACCAGACCTGAAGGGCCTGGTACAGACTTCGAGGGAGACTCCTACGCATTTTTTTTTTAAATGTTGACGTGGGGTTCCCCTTGAAGTCCATACCAGACCCGAAGGGCCTGGTATGGACTGAGGTTGGGCCCATGTTTTTTTTTTCAGTGATTTCTATCCATATTGCCACGAACCGTAAATACATTAGAGCTGCGAGCGATTTTAAATGACACAATATTTAAAGTAATATTTCATTTTTATTTTTTGACTTTAATCATTATTAAAATCACTGCTCCTGAAAAAACATTACAGCCGCGAGTGATTTTAAATGACAATTACAAATTACAAATGCCATTTTGCTCTGGCACTGTTCTAAACATCACACAGATGCACCACTTTACAGGTATATTAAGGGTACCACCCAGGTACAATATTTAAAGGAATATTTCATTTTTATTCTTTCACTTTAATAATTATTAACATCATTGCTCCTGAAAAAACAATCGATTTAAAAACTTTTATTGGATTGATACATGTCCCCTATGGCAGGACCCAGGTCCCCGTACACTTTATGACAATAACTTGCATATAAGCCTTTAAAATTAGCATTTTTGATTTTTAATGATCATGTCCCATTAACTTTAATAGGGTTTGCGTGTTCGCCAAAATTTTTTGCCTGTTCGCACGTTCTAGTAGGAACCAAACCGGGGTGGGGGGGGGGGTGTTCGGCTCATCCCTAGTCAATCATGAAGATATTACACTTCTACAAATAACTTGCCGTCAGTATATTTGACTAATATTTTTGCTGTCAAAGTTATTAATTCCCATAAATTCATATTTTTCTTTTATTTAACTCCTTTTTATTTTCTTATTTCTTAATTTTTATTTTAAATATCCTTAATGGGTATTTCCCTATGGCCTAAAAGTGTACTTGCAGATTATGTTAACTACTTATCCACGCTTCCACTATAGGTGAAACATATTAATACCATTTAAGGAGCATAGTTTTAAAACGCAGACGTACCTAGTTATTTCATTCCCATGACTTAATTCTTTCAGATTTGCCTTCATTTTGAGCCAATTTCCTGGATTTGGGTAGAAGATGTGAAAGCCTATATATGCAAATAAGGATTTTGTGTTCAAATGTGCAGTGAATATAGATAAATCAAGTATGTCAGGTCTTCATAGAAATGAAAAGTTAAAGAATGATTAACAAACGGACAAAGCTCAGCGCCATTCACTCCACTTCTTGTGAGGGTGTCAAGGAGCCCCATGAGGGCACGTGTTGAAGCTGCCCCGGGCTCACAGGAGATTGCTGAAAATAGTGACAGGACCTGCCTACTGCTGAAGATGAAAGTGGAAATGTGACATTGCCTGACCCTACAGATGCCTAAAAATGTAAGATTTAAAAAAGGTGTCAGGTTGATGCTCCAATGGAAATGAAAGCAGGAAACAATGGGGGCAACCTGGAATTGGTCTTTAACAAAAAACAGACCCTTTCCCTTACAAGGCAAAGCAACAGGTGTGGTTTAATGGTTCCATCTCCAGTAAATCATAGATCCATTCAGTTACTTCAAGGTATGGAGGAGCATGTGACTTGCACCCTTTCCTCTCAGTGTTGCTTGACAATTGGCCTGGAGCTGTCACATAGGGTGCAGGGAGAGAAGTCAGCCCTGTTTAAGCTCCAACACAAACATCTCAGATCATACAAAATCCTCCTTTACCCGGTCCTAGTAATCAAACATAGTGGTAGAAAAGCAAAGGAAAGGTGAATATGTACTGTAGGTGAGAATGGCATTTAAAGCGGATCTCCAAGCTCCTTCAGAAAAAAATAAAAGTCAGCAGCTACAAATACTGTAGCTGCTGACTTTTAATATTAGGACACTTACCTATCCTGGAATCCAGCGGTGTCTTCATCTAAGCTGATTTTTCAATTGGCCCTTGGGTGCTGCCGCCGCCATCTCGCCTAAGGGAAGCCGGCATTGAAGTCTTGCAGGGGGCCAAACTTTTGGCTGAGGTCGCCACAGCGAAGTCAGCCAGAAGTGGGAGCGGGTACCTGTCAAATCCAGATGCCTGCTCCCCCCTCCCCCCCGAAAGGTGCCAAATTTGGCAGCAGAGGAGGCAAACATGTGGCGCTTCCCCTTTTGGGTGGAGCTTAACTTTTAAGTGAACCTGTTGCTTTGCCTTGCATGGAACAAAGCACAAGTTTGAATTAAGGCATTGCTCTACCATATGTCCTTGCACCTATACCAGTGGCCATTTCCTTTGGGCCTTTTATTTAAAATGTAATATATATTGCTCTTTAGGTGGTCGGGGTAGCTAATGTTTGCATAATGAATATACATGTGATATCTGCAATTTACTCCTCAAGAGTTTATTTCAAACAATTTCTGATGACAGCGGGAGCTCCCACTGAAATATACATCAAGCTTTCTCTGTGATGCCTGTCATGTAATAAAGCTGTATTAGCAGGTGAACCATTGGAGCCTCCTTCTCTTTGATTGTTTAAGAAGAAATTGTTCAAGAGCTCTCAGTTCATTTCCAAACAACCAGATACCCCTGTGAATAACTCACTTAAAGAAACCTAGTCACAGGGAAAGAATGTCAGATAGCTTAAAAAATGTTTGTCACAGTCTTTCAGCAATGGATTGTGTGTGAGGTTTAAATGTTTAAGAACGTTGCAAGAATGGTGCTGCATACGAAAAGGATTCTGTCATTCAAAGACTACGGGAAGGTCACCTAATAGGCCCTGAACAGTAGAAAAAGGAAAAGGAGATCCCCTAAGCCAGCTTAAGGCTGAAAGACACAAATTGGAGCTCCAGGTTTTTATTTTTGTATTCTGATCCGTAAAAAGGGGTTACCTCTAATAATGGCAATACTAGATCCTACTTGCTGGTGTGTAGTGTAAAAATGCTAGCTTCACTGATGCAGCATAGATTTCTGGCTCTCATACAGCGTTGGGGCAAGCTGTGTAGCCGTCTTTCCTCTCCCTGCATTCATTCACATAAGTGCAAAACCTTCTGTGAATGGACAAGGACAGAGTGTCATTTATATGCCCCTCCTTTCCCCATGCCCATTCATAGAATGTTGTGCATTTTGTAAACAGATTACAAGACTTTTTGTTAATGGATATAAGGACATGATTCCCACACACTATAAGGGCTGCTGACACTAGTATAAGCATCAGTAAAGCTATTATTTTTACACTACAAAGCAGCAAGCAGGGCCAAGGATTGTCATTATTAGAGGTTACTCCGTTGTACAGAGCAGAATAAAATATAAATCCTGGAGTTCCATTATAAAGCAGCTCTGTAATCATTAATACCTCATCATGTTTATCTTTTTTTTTTTTTATCGTTTAACTTTTTATTGAAATTTATTGAAAGACAATGTACAGAAAAAAATCCATATTGGTAGGGAAAAGTGAATAATGATATATTTTAGAAACAAAAAACACTAGTTATACTGTAATTACCAGGTTCCGATACAAAATAAGTGATAACATTCAAAATGACAGCAATATAGTCATGGGATGAAAGTGACAACCGGTTGCAAGGTATTCACTATTTCCCATCTAGTGCTGGTAACTATAAGTCATAACTGTAACAAAGAGGAAAGAATAGGCTTGGATAGGGTTTATTGTTGAATTAAAAAAAAAGGTAAAACATATACCTTATGTAGCACTGCCCCCTGGAGGGCTGCTTAGAATTTTGGGTTCCTCTGCATTGCCCTGACCTTGCAAACTCTCCAAGCCCCCTCGCACTCTGGGTTCAGATATAGTTGATGGTGCAACTTAACAGACACTAATGCCTTGTACACATTCAACTTTTGCCCAAAATCGGCAGTTGGCTGTTGTGTCTAGCATACTGACATGAGTTAAGTAATCGTACAACAAAGCTTCAACAAGCCGAACGTAGTGGCGTATTAAGAGCGTATAAAGGGGAAGTTCAGGTGCATGTGATTTGTTAATTAGGAACGTAGGTTTACATGAACGGACACTTCCGGGCGTTCCTGACTTCTGAGCATGCGTGTTTTGCACGTACAGCTTTGTTGGCCCAACTTCTCTGTACACACGATTCAACAGTTATACGACGCCTTGTTGTATAACAAAAGTTTTCTAGTCTGCTCATCCAACTTCTGTTGTATGACCGTTGCACGTTGGCTGTTGTAATCACGCGTACTAACGGTCAGATGATCGTACAACAAGCTGTTGTACGACCATCGCACCATGTGTACGGGCCTTTAGACACAGGTTAAGTAATTATTCTCAGTTTTACTTTAACCAACGCTGTATATACATGTACATATGCGTATGAAAATTAGGACAGGGATATTCAAATGGTACCACTCAGGAACATGTATTACCAATCTGAAAGGGAGATCCCCGGGCCAGCCTATTAAAACTTTATATTTTAAATAGGGAGAAGTAGAGTTTAGGTAGATAAGACAAGGGCCCTGCAGAATGTTAACAACAAAGTCCAGGTGGCAGGCCTGCTTAATCTTCACCGGCAGTTGGAGCTCTTTAAAATTGTATACTAAGGAGTGTACTTTGAGTTTATCAAAGTAAACAGCCCCAGCTGAATAGGGTGTTCCTCAATGTACTGTGAAGTGTGGATGTCTATGTATAGTGTCTTTGTAAAGCTCTTCAGTGAACCCAGAGGTGAGGTGTCTGTACACAGTGTCCAAAATAGGGTGCTTAAACAAGGGTTGAAACAATGGGCAACAGCCTGCTCACCAACTGAAGAATCTGGCAAGAGCCTCCCGTACGTCAAACAAAAACCAAAAAATTTCCAAGCTCAACTTACTGACCAGCTTGCGACCAACCAAATTAACCTGGCTAACAGTATGTTTTTAAAAACAGGGGTTTGGTTACACACATTTGCAAATGCATGTGTAAGCTGCAGGCCAGCGGCAAGGCACCCTGTATACTGCAGAACCTATCTCTGTACGAGAGTCTCCACAATGGAAGCCCATGCAATTAATGGCTAGATGTAGGGCAGGTGAGTGGAGGAGCCCAACCCTCCTTAAAGGTACAGGAACACACTGGACACCCAGCACATTGCGCAATGGCGGCTAAGGTGTCAGTGTGTTGCCTCCCCATTATATCAACAATACAAGCAAATGTCACCTGCCCCCACCTATAACTGGCTAGGCCGCAACCTCTCCCTTCCCAGATGAGGGGGGGTATGCACTTAGCCAGGCCCAGGCAGAAGAGAGCGCCAGTCTGGCCTGACTTTAATCTTCTCTCCCAGGTGCACTTGGGATGGCTCACGGCCCTCTGGGAAATGTAGTTCTGAGATAACAGTGCAACTACTGAGTACCCACCGGGCGGACTACCAGTCCCACAATCCTCTCTGTCCATTGCAGGGATATGAAGTCATCTGCTTAGCACCCGGCACTAGAGCAATACAACAGAATGCGGGAAAACAATGGGGGGTAGTCTGCAGAACAAGTAACCGTAGTCCACTGTCGACTACACTTAATATGCAAAACAAAGAAGATTGAACTAATGTTATACATCTCCAAGGAGTACATTAGGCCCATGATATCATTTGACATTTGTAGTTCAGTTATAGAAATGAAAATTGAATGAAGAGTCGGCACTTCTGTGTGAAGGTAATGATTCCATTTATTGCATCTCACCCGTGTATCGGTGTATAGAGCCTTGTTCACAGCTGTTAGCTTCACATGTGCAGCATCCTGGCAGTTGTACATTAAACAGAGGCCAAGATGGCAGCTTCCTTGGCTGAAAATGATAGGAGGGTTTACTACTACTTTAAAGTGACACTAAACTTAACAAAAAAAAAAAAAAAAGGATTCTTGCATGTATTCTTAACTCAGAAAAATACATTCTACTGCTCAAACCTACTGTAAATCTCCAATTCCTTTTTTTATGCTTCCATGATCCAACCTCCTGTTAAAGAGTGGCTACATATGTTCCCTATAGCCCACTGTATATAGGAACATAGCCATTCTCTCATGCTCACTCCTGCAATAAACTTGGGACTATGACCAATGAGATATGTGGTTTGCATAGAGTAGTGTACATGACTGCAACTATTGTGCACGGCTCATTCCAAAAAAAGTAAGCGTGAGCGACAAAGAGAGGTTCAGGAGCTCAGGAGGCAAAGAAACAATTTCATGAAAAATAGATTACAGGGGTCATTAAGTAGTGGATGTTAATGGATTATATTTTGCTAAAAAATACCTGTGCTGTGTTGTCCCTTTGTTCCCTGGTTATCAAGTTGATCATGTGGCTTCATGATTTTCAGAATTTCTGGCCAGATAAAAATATGCAAACCAACATCTTCTGTGTCATTTAGGTGCACTGTGGTTACGGTGATATGGAGACCTACATGTGCTTTTGAATCAACAGAATGAAGCGAAGAGAAAGCATTCTCGATTCCTTTACACTAGACATTGAGGCTGGGTTCACACAATTGCGAATTGCATCCAATTCGCAATAGCAGGAGATTTTGACCGGTTCTCTATGGAGCCGGTTCACATATCTCCGCAACAGGTCTGGTGCGTTTTTCACAAAAACGCTGTGCGACTTTTGGTCTGTTTCAGGTCCAAATTCAGCCAAAAATTCGGGCTGAAATCGGACCTGAAGCGGTGAACCAGGACGCACCGGACCCCTGCTGTGAGCCGCATGCGGTTCATATGTGCACCCAGCCTCATAGTTTACATGAATTCTACATTTGTCTTTACTTTTTGTATTAAATGTGGTTTGCACTTAGCAGCGTTCATCTATAATGAAAATGTTAACGATGACATAAATATGACATCAGATACCTTTTTACCCACATTTTATTGGTTTGCAATATTTTTTTAAAAAACTGTTTACAAATTATAATTTTGCTGTAAAAAGGAAAATACATTTTTATAATTAGTGTTCTAATATTTGTGCTTGTAGGTCCCATAGCACAAGCTTGCCTGCCTGATTTTGTGAGAGAAGCTAAAAAACCAAACTGGAACATTGTTTTTCAGTGCCAAAAGTCCCTAAATTCCCTGACCTCTAACATAATCCTTATTGTAAACCTGTTTCTGATAATTAAGTCTAAATCCAACTAAACCCTAAAACTCTAAATTAAAGCGATATTAAAACTTTAGATTTTCTTGATATTAAATTAACAAACATGTCATACATACCTGTTCTGTGCAATGGTTTTACACAGAGCAGCCCCAATCCTCATCTTCTTGGGTCCTACGCCGAAAATACATTATATTTTCAAAAGTATTATAAAAGACACCTGTCTTTACACGCCCGGGAACTTTAATGGCATCCCAGTCTTGGTCCGTAGGGTTCAATATTGAGTTGGCCCACACTTTGCAGCTATAACAGCTTCAATACCTCCGGGAAGGCTGTCCACGAGGTGTGTGTCTATGTGAATTTATGTCTAAGTGTGTCTATGGGAATCTTTGCCCAGTCAAATTATGTCATACATCCCAGAAGTCTTCAAAAGGGGAGAAGGGGTTGTCTCAGCTAAGCAGAAAGAACACACAATAATTAAAAAAAAAACACTCTTACTTAGTGATACAGTATATAAAAAAAAAAAAAAACCTCCGGAGATATAGAAAGAAAACCTCCATAGGTTACAAAGCCTGTCAGATTTGTAGCCTTGCAATTCAATTGTAGGCTTCATAAAGACCATGTGTATTATATAAAGTATTATGTTTACATAGATTAGGCTATAACTAATGAAAAAAAATATATCAATAATGTCTTGCCAAAATTCATAAAACACTAAAAATTAGTTAAATTAACTATCTCCACTTTATTTTTATCCTTATTTTTTGTAGTGAGAGCAGGTAACAGATAACACAGTGTTATCTGTTACTAATTCTGCAAAAAAAAACAAAAAAAACATTGAGCTGTGGTTAAAGGCGAATTCCAACTTTTGCAAATAATATTATGTGCGTCCATATTGCCACCAAAGCCAGACAGTCTGAGACCCTATGCATGCAGGCACTCCGAATGAGAAACTGGCTCGGATAGGCCATTCAGTCTATTATACCGGGACATGAAGCTTAGTTAATTTCCATGTATGAGCTTACTTTTTTAAAAAAAAGATAAGAGATAAGGTAAGTGTAGACTGTAGAGAGTACATTAGGGCAAAAAATCTGCAGAGGCTGCATATTCTGGAAATATGAAATAGCCGATACCGAAGAATATGAAGATCATGAATTATATACAAAGTATTAAACCCTCAATATTTTTTTTTTTTTTTTTTTAAGTATAATTTTTTATTATTCTTGACACATAACACAAATCAACGTTCCGATGTTAACAAATGTCACGTAGGTTATGTTAGAGCATAAAATACAAGAAGAAAAGGCAATGTTATGCATTCACTATTTGCATCACCTTGATGAGAAGTCATACTCCTATTAAGAGCAACATGAAGGGCACCCCAATGGGGACTAAGCTGTGCCCAATAATAAAAACATTGTTGACCTAGGAGCGTAAACATATTGTGTGAACAATATCTCTAACCGATGAGATGGAAGCTCCTTATGCAGTTAGGTGCTAGGTATAGTTACTGGTGCACTTAACTGAGACATAGGATAGAGTAAGGCATTTCAAACCTAACGGTACATTATACATATGTCATAGTAGAAAAGTAAAAATAGAAGGTATAAGGGGGATTAGAGATAGGAAGAGAAAGTAGAGTCCGTGGGTTCCTAACCCGTCCGCTCAGCCGGGGCTCCAACCGAGATCCCATGAACTATCACCATGGCTGTAGAACTGAGTGATCGAATGTGCTGGGTAAGCAATGCGTTATCCAAGGGTTCCATATCTGCTCAAATTTGGATTCTTGGTCTTTTTCTAATGCTGCGTATTTGGCATGGATCATAAAATTTGTGGTTCTATTTTTTACTTCTTCGAATGCCAAGGTAGGAGACTTCCATGCTTTGGCAATCACCTGTTTGGTAGCCGTGAGAAGTGAAACCAATAGTTTAAATTGCTTATGTGAGATTGTATCAGGCTTACAGTTGAGCAATGCCACTTGTGGATCTGGGGCAATTGGGACCGCTAGGATATTTGATGCCAGTTGAAACACCTTTTCCCAAAGGCTTACTGCACTTGGGCATGTCCACCAGATGTGGTAGAATGTACCTAGTTCTGAGCATCCCCTAAAGCAGTTTGATTGATACCCCGGAACGTATTTAGCTATTCTGGCTGGTACCAGATACCATCTTAGCAAGACCTTATAGTTGGTTTCAAGGGCCAGGGTGCTGGGGGAAGACGATTTGGTGGAGAGCCAGGCACTATTCCAATCATATTGGTCTAAAGTTAATCCTAAATCCTTTTCCCATTGTTTAGTGTAAAGGGGTCTGGGTTGCGTTACACTCGAAGTCAATTGGGCGTAGAGGGAGGTGATAATTCCTCTAGCGTGGGGGTCCTTTTTACAAAACGTTTCATAGGGAGTAAGGGAGGATAGTTGAGTTTCAGTTCTAATTAAAGGAGCATAAAAATTTTTGATTTGGAGATATCTAAATTGTTCTCTTGGGCGTAAACTAAAAGATTCAGCTAGATCTGTGAATGTGCGGAATGCCCTATGGTCAACAAGGTGATGGAGACGGAGTAGACCCTCCGAGGTCCATGCCCGAAAACTATTGGGTGAGTCCCAGGCTGGGGTAAAGCTAGGGTTCCTCAGATAAGAGAGGAGGGGGTTATGGGAGGATTGCAAATTATGCCTGATTTTGCTTTGGTCCCAGAGGCGGAGGGAATGCTTGATTACTGGGTGTTTTAACGTGCTACGTTCCAACGGACTGAGCCAAAGAAGATTGGCCACTGAGAGCGGGTCACATTCGATGGCTTCAATATGTACCCATAGTGGTGTTTCATGTATGGCATGATATTTGGTTAGGGTTGCAAGTTGACCTGCCTTGTAATAAGCCTTGAAGTTCGGAACTCCCAGCCCGCCATTGACTTTGGGCATATAAAGTGTTTGTCTAGCTACCCTAGGTCTCACTTTACCCCATATATAGCTCTCAGACCTTCTTTGAATGATACATAGGTAGTATGCTGGTACTTGTATAGGCAAAACCCGGAAGAGGTACAGTAACTTTGGGAGAACCACCATCTTAATAACATTAATCCTACCCAGCCACGAGATTGGGAGGGAGGACCAAGATTGCAACAAGTTTGTGATATTGTTTAGGGCAGCTGGGAAGTTAGCTGCAAACAGCTTATCATAGTCAGCGGTCAATTGTATCCCCAAGTATGGGATAGAAGAGGAGGCCCAAGGGTATGGGAAAGCTCCTTTTGCCAATTCCAATTCGGTGGGAGAAAGTGATATGTTCAAGGCTCGTGATTTACTGGGGTTAACTTCTAGCCCCGATATGTGGGCAAATTTATCTAGAATGGGAAGAAGGTTTGGACCCGATATATGGGGCGAAGTTAAGAAAACCAGAATGTCATCAGCAAAAAGGCATACCTTGTGGTGATGACCTCCCAATTCAATTCCTGTGACCTCTTTCGACTCTCTTATGAGACAGGCCAGTGGCTCTATCAATAGTGCAAATAAAAGAGGCGAGAGGGGACATCCCCGACGTGTGCCCCTAGCAATGGGAAAAGGTGCCGAGCTGTATCCCGCGTATTTAACAGTAGCTAGGGGGTTCTTATATAAAGCTGAAATCCAACTCAAAAGGTGGGGGCCCATGCCCCAAGCTGATAGCGTGTAGTGCATGTAAGCCCAGGAGACTGAATCAAAGGCTTTTCTGATGTCGAGCGAAAGGAAACACGTGGGGATTTTCCTAGCTCTAGCTGTACAAGCCAATAGGACAGCCCTACGAATATTATCACTTGCTTGTCTTACTGGAATGAAACCAGTTTGGTCCCTGTGAATCAGGCGACCTATGATATTTTTGAGTCTAGCAGCTAGAATCTTCGAGAGCAGTTTGATGTCCAGGTTTATCAGGGATATTGGCCTATAGTTAGAACAGGAAGATTCGTCCGTGTGGGGTTTAGGTAACATACAAATTGACGCTGTCAGAGTTTCCTGTCTAAAAGAATGCCCTTTAAGTATGCTATTAAACGCCTTGGCTAAGATCGGAGATAAGATTTCAGAAAAGGTACGATAATAGAGGGCAGTATAACCGTCCGGACCCGGTTTTTTGTTAATCTTAAGGTCTTTAATTGCTTGCGCTACCTCATCTGAAGATATCAGCTTGTCAAGCTGCTCCCCTTCAGAGTCGCTAACTTTCGGGAGTTTAATACTTGAAAATAGTGCATCCGCCGCTTTTTGATCGAACGAGTTAGTGCATGCATAGAGCTTCGCTAAGTGGGACCTGAATTTATGTACTATCTTGGTGGGGTTGCTAGACAGAGTGTTTCTGCCTATGTTCAATCTGATAGGTTTGCGTGGAGTATTTGCGTTACGTAGAAGTCTTGCTAACAGGGTATCTGGCTTATTGGCTTGCATGAAGTATTTATGCCTAGATCTACGTAAGCTTTTATTTGCGCCGTCAGTGAGAAAAAGGTCGTATTCCAATTTTGCCTGTTCAAGCTTTAGCATAACCGCAGGGAAAGGATTCTGGCTAAATTCTAGTGAATATTTATGATATTCGGAATCCAATTTTTGTTCTAGTAGGTTACGCTCTTTGTTAAATCTAGCCGCCTGCCTCTGTAGTATGCCTCGTAGGACTGGTTTGTGGGCTTCCCATAGAGTCAATGGGGAGATATCAGGTGTGTCGTTCCTTTCGAGATATTCTAGCAAAGCTTGTGTAATGTCAAAACAGTGGGATGGCTGTTTTAGTAAATGATCTGGTAGGCGCCACGAATTATCTCTTAACCTCGGTATAGGGGAGGCGATCGTGGTCGCCATAGCACAGTGGTCGGACCAAGGAATTGGGAGGATGGTAGAGGAGAGTAGTTCCGGGGATAAGCCAATTGTGACCAAGATATGGTCAATACGTGAGAACGTTTTATGAGGGTAAGAGTAGTGTGTATACCGTCGTTTGGTTGGGTGTAGTTCCCTCCATGAGTCAACAAGATCATGGGCGTTAAGCAGGTCAGAGAAATTCTGCCTGTTGGATTTGTCGTTGGGATTGTATGGTGATTTATCTAAGTATGGGTGTAAGCATTGGTTAGAATCCCCACAGAGTATCAATGAGCCTCTCTTGTGCGTATCTACTATTTTCAAGAGGTTAGATAAGAAGGGGTTTGGATGAACATTTGGTGCATAATAAGAGACTATGGTTATTTCTACATCTAGGATGTGCCCTACCAGGATCAGGTATCTACCTTCCGGATCAGACAGCTGGAATGTAGGAGCAAAGGGGGTCGTTTTATGAAACGCTATCAGAGTTCCTCTTTTTTTAGTGGGTGCAGAAGATGTATAGACCTGCGGGTAGTTTGCACTAAAAAATTTAGGAGTTTGTTTGGTTGCAAAATGCGTTTCTTGCAAGCAAACTACTTGTGCTTTTTGCGAGCTAAAATACCTGAACGCCTTGGTACGCTTTTGCGGCACATTGAGACCCTGCACATTTAAGGACATAATGTTTAAGGGGGCCATGGATTGTCTAGTGCATGGAGCATCTTACCTGGATGGAGCTGTTGGCTGGCGGGTCGAGCAGGAGATACGGACTTGTGATGTAGAAAGGGACGAACATATAGATCTAGGGTTAAGAGAGAAGAGAAGCATATGTGAACAATGAAAAAAAATAATAAAATCTTATAGCAATCAAAAACATTAACTGTTGACATTATCAGCGGATGAAGGTCAAACCCTCCCGCTGAAAAATGGTGGGTATCTGTGTCAGACCCCTAATATACGTGGGCTGAGACAGATATCCTGGTGGGCGCATGGTACAACTACCATGGAGCCTGGACCTGGAAATTCTATGTTTAAAAGTGAGTAAACAAAACACGACCTACAACACCAACAAGTTTTCAGCCCCAGGGGTTGAGAGATTTGTGGAGAGAAAATGTAAAGTGAACATTAGGGTAGATCAGCTTTGTATTCACAAAGAGCCTAAGGTCCAAGATGTGCTGGCCAGTCTTACGAATCGGGGGCGGTGAGGTGGTGGCAAAAAAGAGGCCTATCATTCCCTCTACAACCGACTAGGTGAAGACCTCAAGAAGAGGGGACGTCAGAGAAGGGAGCAAACTGTATATTCTGTCCCATAGCCCACCAATACTTCAGTGTGGGCGAGAGTTGAGAAGGCAACCTCTTGAGGCTAACTATATGAGCTCCTCCACATGGGATGGGGGGATGAATGATGAATAAGCCGAGCCTATGATCTGTCCCATAATGAACTGTTCTGTATATCAGCAACAGGCCGACCTATATTAGGAACAAGCAACTTTGTACGATTCCCTGGGAGGTTACCCGATTCTGCTCAGACGTAGACCCTCTCCAGAAGGGGGAAAGTGAGGGCGAACTGCGGTTTCAAACACTAGGTAATGACCCAGTAGAGTTATAGACCAAAATTTTTGGCACTAGATGACTGTCCAAAAAGGTTGTTTCCTGCATTGGTGAATTAGTCCATGGTGTCCTCTTGGTCTTGGGGTTGCGGTCCTATACGGCTGCGTTTATGTGCATGGGAGTTCAGCTGTTTATCAAAAGATTTAAGCGGAGAAGAGCCTGCTTGTCTCCTGCGGGAAGGCCCGGGCTGCGGGTGATTTTCTTCAGTGAGGTGAAGTTCCTGCAGGGTATAGGAGATACTGAGAAAAGTTCTTCAGACAGCCGCACTCCAAAAATTGCCGTTTATTGGTAAAATCAAATGACATACAAGCAGAGCATATTGGGGGACAAACCCCAGGTACAAAAGCTGACGCGTTTCACGTCTATATCTGATGCTTAATCATAGCTGATCATCAGCTATGATTAAGCGTCAGATATAGACGTGAAACGCGTCAGCTTTTGTACCTGGGGTTTGTCCCCCAATATGCTCTGCTTGTATGTCATTTGATTTTACCAATAAACGGCAATTTTTGGAGTGCGGCTGTCTGAAGAACTTTTCTCAGTATCTCCTGTATCATGGCGGAGCCTGCACCCTATGGAAGCGGTCACATCTGTGGAGTGAAGCCGTGGCTTTGAGCGGGTATTGTCTTCCCTTCCTGCAGGGTATGTTGGAGTTCTTCCATATTGCTACATCTGTGTTTCAGGCCATTGTAGGTGAAGCGTATGGAAAAGGGGAATCCCCAATGATATACAATTTGTTTTTGTTGTAATATGCTCAACAGAGGTTTCATGGCTTTGCGTTTAGAGATGGTCACTTGGGAAATATCAGGGAAAATTTGATAAGAATGTCCCTGGAAGGAGAGGTCTCCCTTTTCCCGTGCTGCAGCTAGGAGCTGCTCCTTTGTGCGGTAAAAATGTAGTTTTGCGATGATATCGCGGGGTGGGCCATCCTGTTTTTTGGGGGCCAATGCTCTATGCACCCTGTCCATCTCAAGACGTTCGATGGGGATTGCAGGCTGCAGCTCCTGGAACAGGGCTGTAATTGATGAGTGTACATCTAGGACCGTTTCTGGGATCCCTCTGATGCGAAGGTTTGACCTACGGGCCCTATTTTCCATATCCTCCAATTTACTCTGTAGAGCCTGGTTTTCTTCTCTCAGGTTTTCAAATTCTGCCATATAGTTCTGGGTAATCACCTCTAGCTCATCTGTCCTCTTCTCCAGCGCCGCAGTGCGGGCTCCCAGCTCCCTTATCTCTCTAGTGAGGCTGCTGGTAATATGGTCCGAGGTCTGGCGTAGGGCCTTGTGCAGCATGCGTTCTATTTGCTTTAGGAGCGCTGGAGATGCCTCCGATTCAGTGCACTGACTGGGGGAGAGGGGAAATTCAGGGTCAGAATCATCTGGATGTGGTGATGCATCAAGGATCTGTTTGCGGGCGTTGGAGCCGCCGCTGCTGCTAGTAGCAGCTTGATGGGTCTCCGCCATCTTTAGCGTGCCGCGTGACAAGGCCTCCTTAATCGTGGAGGCCTTGTATTTGGGTTTTGTCCCTCCATGGACCATTTTACCTGGTCCGGCGGCTGCACGTGATCCCGGGTGATTGTCGGTAGCCTTTCTGTGGGAGTTGCGCTGCAGGTCGGCTTCTATACAGGTCACTTACGGCTCCTAGTAGCGGAGAGCTAAGCAGGCATGTCCGCTCCGTCCAGCTCCGCGCATGCGCCCCCCAAACCCTCAATATTTTTTTTAGCTTAAAACATTAATCACAATAAAATCAGTAAACTGACTTTGGTTAAACTACTTACCACAGCAGTTTACAACTTTCAATGCTGTTGGCTCCTGCTTTCTCAGTGCTGCTTCCTTGAACTTCGGATCTTCATAGGAAAGAGGTAATAGTGGACAGTGTAGTCTTATTTATTTCAGGTACTTATATAGTGCCGTCAATTTACGCAGTGCTTTACATATACATTGTACATTCACATCAGTCCCTACCCTCAAGGAGCTTGCAATCTAAGGTCCCTAACTCACATTCATACATACACATACTAGGGCCAATATAGACAGGATCCAATGAACCTACCAGCATGTCTTTGGAGTATGGGAGGAAACCCACGCTGGAACAGGGCGAACATGAATACTCCAGGCAGGTAGTGTCATGGTTGGGATTCCAGTGACCCTTTTGCTGCTAGGCTAAAGTGCTAACCACTACATCACTGTGCAGTCTTTAGCCAGTCTACTAACTTGGAGGAGAGGAGTACCTTGCCATCCTAGATTATGGGGCTGTGTGTTTCTATTGATGCACACAGTAGAGGGAGGCACATCTCTAGTCCCTGAATGCAAAGGTGTCTCCATACGATGTTGCAAGAGAAAAGAGAGTCTCTAAAATGGGAAACCTGGGGCAACAACCATGGTACCAATATTTCAGAAAGGTTTAAAAGATAAAGTTGCTTACTTGGCTATAATTAAATCATATGCTAAAACTGGCTAAAAACTGAGGAGTTAATATCACTTAAATATGTGGAGAAAGTTTCTCTTTAACAAAAGTATTAGAAAAATATTTGGCATTCCAAAGCGGAAGGCAAGAGCTAGGGGGCGCTGTACCACTTTATTCCACTTTAAATTTTGCTTTTGATTGTGTTCTATCTCTCCACATTGTTTACTGATGCAGCTATATATTAGTGCCTAGTAACAAGAGAAGACAGATGAGCGTGCGGTGAACCCTCCACACTGAATCATGAATACAAAGTGCTTCCTGACAGGAGGATGATCCCTCATTTTGTTTCATGATAACAGCTGTTGTTTCTGAATTAAAAAGTTACTTGTGGGAAAGATCTGGCGCAGGGGCATCCTCTTCCTTTTGTTACTATATACATATTCATTCTGACTAGGTCAGATGGGATCTGTGTGGCTCTCTGGGTGGGTAGATAAACAGCTTCAAAGCAAAGGTTGTAACTTCACATTACAACATCACCAAATAATGGCAATATGTAATTTTTTTTTCATTTAAAATAAATGTATTTTTTTTTGTAGTTGATTACATATTTACTAAGATACCTCGCTTGACAGTTCTATACCATGGCTGCAAGGTGCTGAAATTCCTGACTTTCTGAAATAGGTTACTTGCATAGGATAAACTTGCTCCATTTCTCACCAGCACATGTACAGTGCATCTGGAAAGTATTCACAGTGCTTCACTTTGTCCACATTTTGTTATGTTACAGCCTTATTCCAAAATTGATTAAATTCATTATTTTCCTCAAAATTCTGCAAACAATACCCCATTTTGACAATGTGAAAGTTTGTTCTAAATCTTTGCAACTTTATTAAAAATAAACAAAAAAAATCACATGTACATACATATTCACAGTCATTGCTCAATACTCTGTTGAAGTATCTTTGGCACCATTACAGCCTCAAGTCTTTTTGAGTATGATGTTGCAAACTCAGCACGCCTATTTTTGGGCAGTTTCTCCCATTCTTCTTTGCAGGACCTCTCAAGCTCCATTAGGCTGGATGGGGAGCTTCGGTGCACAGCCAATTTTCAGATCTCTCCAGAGATGTTCAATCGGGTTCAAGTCTGGGCTCTGGCTTGGCCACTCAAGGACATTCAGAGTTGTCTCGTAGACACTCTTTGTTATCTAGGCTATTTGCTTAGGGTCGTTGTCCTGTTGGAGGATGAACCTTCGCCAGAGTCTGAGGTCCAGAGAGCTCTGGAGCAGGTTTTCATTAACGTGAAGTTCCGGCCGAAATATGACTTTTAAGATAAAAATACCCATAGAATACTTATGCCTCGTGCAATATAATAAAGGTATGCTGTAAACTGTAACCAGTTTTCTATTTGTGCAGCATAATTTTCTTACTTTGTGAAGGTCCTGCACAGCGCGGCCATCTCCAGTGTGGGCATCTGAAGCCACAGTGTCCTTCTTCCTTCTGAATCCACAGTGTCCTTCTTCCTGGATTCCATGTATGCTGGCTACCCAGCATGCACCTGCCAATCTTGTGCCTGTGCAGCGTGGTGCAATCTTGGTTAGCTTGACATGGTACGGCTCCAGTAACATTTAACGATGGCTTCTATGGAAAATCTTGGTCAGCTTGACATGGCACCTGAGCAGTGACTGACCAAGACTTCCCATAGATGCCAATGTTAAATGTTACTGGAGCCGTGCCATTTCAAGCTGACCAAGATTTTCCATAGACACCAATGTTAAATGTTATGAGAGCAGTGCCATGTCAAGCTGACCAAGATCTCCCAGGAGCCAATGCAAAGCCGGAATTCATGTGGTCCCTAAAGGAGGAAATTAAATTAGATATAGGCATAAATCAGGTAAGTCAACAGAAAATAAAATAATAAATTGCCAATTAATTTAAAGGATGCACATTAGTACTGCATGGAAGGAGTGAAAAATGTGGGTGTAACTCTGCTTTAAGGATATCTCTGTACATTGGTGCATTCATCTTTCCCTCGATCCTGACTAGTATCCCAGTTCCTGCTTCTAAAAATCATCCCCACAGTATGATGCTGCCACTACCCTGCTTCCCTGTAGGGATGGTATTAACCAGGTGATGAGTGGTGCCTGGTTTCCACCAGACATGACGCTTGCCATTCAGGACAAAGAGTTCAATCCTTGCTTCATCAGACCAGGTAATTTTGATTCTCGTGGTCTGAGAGTCCTTCAGGTGCCTTTTGGCAAACTCCAGACAGGCTGCCATGTGCCTTTTACTGAGGAGTGGCTTCCATCTGGCCACTCTACCATACAGGCCTGATTGGTGGAGTACTGCAGAGATAGCTGTACTTCTGGAAGGTTATCCTCTCTCCACAGAGATACACTGAAACTCTGTCAGAGTGACCATTGGGTTCTTGGTCACCTCCCTGACTAAGGCCCTTCTCCCCCGATTGCTCAGTTTGGCAAGACAGCCCACTCTAGGAAGAGTCCTGGTGGTTCCAAACTACTTTTATTTATGGCAGATGGAGGCCACTGTGCTCATTGGGACCTTCAATGGGGCACAAATATTTCTATGTACCCTTCTCCAGATCTGTGCCTTGATACAATCCTGTCTAGGAGGTCTACAGACAATTCCTTGGACTTCATGGTTTGGTTTGTGCTCTGACATGCACTGTTACCTGTGGGACCGTATATAGACAGGTGTGTGTGTTTCCAAATCATGTCCAATCAGCAGAGCTTACCACAGGTGGACTCCAATCAAGTCTTAGAAGCATATACAGGATCTACAGGATGATCACAGAAAGCACCTGTGCTCAATTTTGAATGTAATGGCAAAGGCTGTGAATACTTATGTACATGTGATTTTTTTGTTTTTTATTTTTAATAAATTTGCAAAGATTTCAAACAAACTTCTTTCACGTGGTCATTATGGGGTATTGTTTGTAGAACTTTGAAGAAAATAATGAATTTGATCCATTTTGGAATAAGGCTGTAACATAACAAAATGTGGAAAAAGTGAAGCGCTGTGAATACTTTTCGGATGCACTGTAAATGCACTTGGACTGGGTCATTGGCCAATCAGGCAACAGGTTCTAAATTGTAGCAGTATATCACATGTACATGGAAGGCTTACAATTCTCTCACAGGTTTAATGATATGACAGCATGCTCAAGGTAACAACAGGCACCTTAAAGGGCCACCCTGAATGGCAATCAAAGCCCATGTCAGTAAATGAAATATTATGCTTACATTTCTGTGCACACATTGTGTTTTGTGACGTTATGCGAGGCGATCAATGGACGCTATGCGTCACCTCGCTTGCGTTCATTTGGAGTGGACTAAGGTGGAATCCGGTCCGTGTTTGACTAGCCACCTTGGCAGGGTTGGTTCCGGACCAGATTTTGTGGTCCACTGAAGGTTTAAATAACCAGGAAGAGAGGAAAATTTTGCTCTGGCCTGGGACTCAGGGGCCATCAGCCTGAGAGAGCTGACATATGTAAGTTTGCTTATGGACTGAGACAAAAAAGCTTGCACTGTCTATGTTTTGCAGGTGTCTGGGAGAAGCCCTTCCCCGCTCAGTTAGGAGAAACTGAAATGTTTAGTTAGTGCCTGGATGGCGAGGATTTATTTTCTGTTTTGTTTATTGGATTCCTACATGCAACCTTTTTGATAAACCCGGCTACACGTCAGATTTTAAGCAAACCTGTCATTTTGGGCTGTCTTTTTCCAGGGAAGGTGATCCCCATTGAGCTAACCCCCCCACAGTTTGTTTTCAACAATTATACCCCATGTCACTGACACTTTCTTGGTGCTTTAAAGCATCTCCAAAGCCTCCATGACAATGGTCACTAACAGAACCTGTAGCTTTTGAGAGGATTTTATTCACAGTTAGCTTTGCTTTGCATTGCAAGTATGAGATGTCACAGGATGCACTGGGAAACCAACAAGGGAACCAGAAAGACATCATTAGCAGTCACTTCCAATTCATGTATATACTGTATATATACAGTATCTCACAAAAGTGAGTACACCCCTCACATTTTTGTAAATATTTTATTATATCTTTTCATGTGACAACACTGAAGAAATTACACTTTGCTACAATGTAAACTAGTGAGTGTACAGCTTGTATAACAGTGTAAATTTTCCATCCCCTCAAAATAACTCAACATAGCCATTAATGTCTAAACCACTGGCAACAAAAGTGAGTACACCCCTAAGTGAAAATGTCCAAATTGGGCCCAATTATCCATTTTCCCTCCCTGGTGTCATGTGACTCATTAGTGTTAAAAGGTCTCAGGTGTGAATGGGGGGCAGATGTGTTAAATTTGGTGTTATCGCTCTCACTCTCTCATACTAGTCACTGTAAGTTCAACATGGCAACTCTCTGAGGATCTGGAAAAAAAAAGAATTATTGCTTTACATAAAGATGGCCTAGGCTATAAGAAGATTGCCAAGACCCTGAAAATGAGCTGCAGCATAGTGGCCAAGACCATACAGCGGTTTAACAGGACAGGTTCTACTCAGAACAGGCCTCGCCATGGAAGTTGGGTGCACGTGCTCAGCATCATATCCAGAGGTTGTCTTTGGGAAATAGACGTATGAGTGCTGCCAGCATTGCTGCAGAGGTTGAAGGGGTGGGGGGTCAGCCTGTCAGTGCTCAGATCATACGCCGCACATTGCATCAAATTGGTCTGCATGGCTGTCATCCCAGAAGGAAGCCCCTTTTAAAGATGATGCACAAGATAGCCCACAAACAGTTTGCTGAAGACAAGCAGACTAAGGACATGGATTACTGGAACCATGTCCTGTGGTCTGATGAGACCAATATAAACGTATTTGGCTCAGATGGTGTCAAGTGTGTGTGGCGGCAACAAGGTGAGGAGTACAAAGACAAGTGTGCCTTGCCTACAGTCCAGCATGGTGGTGGGAGCATCATGGTCTGGCTGCATGAGTGCTGCCTGTACTGGAGAGCTACAGTTCATTGAGGGAACCATGAATGCCAATGTTTACTGTGACATACTGAAGCAGAGCATGATCCCTTCCCTTTGGAGACTGGGATGCAGGGCAGTATTCCAACATGATAACGACCCCAAACACACCTCCAAGATGAGCACTGCCTTGCTAGAGAAGCTGAGGGTAAAGGTGATAGACTGGCCAAGCATGTCTCCAGACCTAAACCCTTTTGAGCATTTGTGAGGCATCCTCAAATGGAAGGCGGAGGAGCGCAAGGGCTCTAACATCCACCAGCTCAGTGATGTCGTCATGGAGGAGTGGAAGAGGACTCCAGTGCCAACTTGCGAAGCTCTGGTGAACTCCATGCCCAAAAGGGTTAAGGCAGTGCTGGAAAATAATGGTGGCCACACAAAATATTGACACTTTGGGCCCAATTTGGACATTTCCACTTAGGGGTGTACTCACTTTTGCTGCCAGCGGTTTAAACATTAATGGCTGTGTGTTGAGTTATTTTGAGGGGACAGCAAATTTACACTGTTATACAAGCTGTACACTCACTACTTTACATTCTAGCAAAGTGTAATTTCTTCATTGTTTTCACTTGAAAAGATATAGTAAAATATTTACAAAAATGTGAGGGGGTTACTCACTTTTTTGAGGTACTGTATATAGATTCTGGGTGGCTCTGGTTTTTACCCTAATGCATTCTCTGCATTAAGGTAAAAAACATCACATCTGGTGTGAGCTTGGAGCAGCAGGAAGGTAAGCAGGGTCCTGACTTGAGAGGAGCAACTTGCAGATGGCGCACATGGTGTGCAACATGGGAACACTGTCATGGAAGGCGAATGGGAATGGAGAGTAAGAGCTGAGTGGTGGAGGATCAGCAGAGCTGGGGGGGCTGGAGCCACACATGGTGTGCAGCATGGGAGCAATATAGCAGGAAGTGAGGGGGGACTGGAGAGAGAGGAGGATCAGAAAACCACAGGATCAGCAGAACTGGGGGTACTACTGAATGGGGCATCAGCAGAGTTGGGTGTACTACTGAGCAGGGGATCTGCTGAATGAGGGTACTAATAAGATGGGCATCTGCTGAATAAGGGCACTAATAAGCTGGGGAACCTAAAGGGTTAATCCTCTGCATTGTGTAAAAAAGCCTTTTGATCATGTCTTTTCCGATCCTTTGCTTCTTCCACAGTCCCCAACCCACCACCCGTTAGAACAGATCCTTTGGGTCAAGCTCCATATGCTCAGTTTGGTGTGTATTGCTTTTTTTCTTGGGAGAGTGCATGTGATCAGCACAAGATCAACCATCACTGTCCAGACAGAGAATCTGGGAGAGTCAGTGGAAAAAGAAAACTCCTCCTACAAGCTTTAACCAGACACCGATAGAAGTCACAAGACTGCTATATACTGCTATACTTAGCCATTTATATTTACTAAAATAATTGCATTTCCATGTTCTGCGTACTGTGGGAGACCAGATATAGTTAATGCAGGGTCCTGGGTTTAGTAACACATTAAAAAGCAGCCTTATGTATAAATATAGCAGTACTTGTTATCCAAACTTTCTATAAATCAGGCAAGTAACCAACACATCAATGAAGGTCTGTGGGAAATGAGACGCTGCAAAGGATGAGTTAAACTGAGTCTTTATTTCCACAAAATTTTTGAGAAATTTTGACAAATCTCTCCATTTTGACTAAATACTTTGGGGTCAAAAGGGGAGACAAAATAAAGGCCCTTTTAAAAAAAAAAAAAAAAAAACTTTTTTCTATGCTGGACCATTTCTGTCCTCCATTAGCTAGTAGTTAGTAGTTGTCTAGGCACAAGGTTTTTTTTACCCTAATGCAGGCTCTGCATTAAGGTACAAAAAAAACCTTCTGTGTTCAGCTACCCCAGCCAGTTCACCCTAAATACTTACCTGAGCAGTGGATCTCTCCTCTCTTTCCTCACTGGACATGGAGGCAGCAGTAAGAGCCATTGGCTCCCACCGCTCTTACTCACAGCATGTGAGGAGAGAGCAGGGTGCGAGACCGAGCTTCGCTGTGTGTATCAATGAACTCATAGAGCTCAGCTTGGGATTAGAGCCCCATAGCAATTGGCAAGGGGGGAAGAGCCAGGAGCACTGGCGAAGGACCCCGGAAGAGAAGAATCAGGTCTGCTCTGTGCAAAACCATTGCACAGAGCAGGTAAGTATGACAAAAAACTCCTCTTTGACTGGGCCATAATGTCCATCTGAAATATTGTATTTCTATCACAATGGATGTCTACATTTCTTGTGATAGGAATGAAAGTGATACAAAAAAAATTAAAGAGATGGTGTAAAAATAAAAAATAAAATAAAGAAATAAAAAAAAAAGTAAAGCGCCCTCATCGTTCCATGCTCGCGCGCAAAAGCGAACGCATACGTAGGTCGTGTACGGATATGTAAACGGTGTTCACACCACAACATGTGAGGCATCGCCATAAATGTTATAGTGAGAGCAATAATTCTAGCGCTAGACCTCTTCTGTAACTCTAAATTGGTAACCTGTAAAAATGTTTAAAGCATTGCCTATGGAGATTTTGAAGTATTATAGTTTGTTGCCATTCCATGAGCGGGACATGATTTTTAAGTCTTAAATTTTAAAGCATGACATGATAGATATCTATTTATTCGGTGTAACATCATCTTTTATATTTTACCAAAAATTGGATTATATATTGTATGTTTTGCATTAAAATCCATTCATTTAAGTATATTTTTTCCCAAAAAATTGCGTTTGATAAACCGTTGTGCAAATAGCGCGTGACATAAAAAATTTCAGCCATCACAAATTTATTCTCCAGGGTCTCTGCTAAAAACATATATATAATGTTTAGAGGTTCTACGTAATTTTCTAGCAAAAAATAATGATTTTTACGTGTAAACAAAGAGTATCAGAAAAGGCTTGGTCTTAAAGTGGTTATATGGAGTTTGGCATTGTATGACAGCATGCTATAATTAGTTATTCAAATAGATATATGTTATATTATTATACAGGATTTATTATTTTTTGAAGGTTTGATGTACACAAATTTATGCTATATATACAGTAAGTGCTGTGTACATGTATACTGTATGTATGCCTAAACTATAGCCTCCAAATCTACCGTTTGTCTTAATTTTCTTCTGAAATATAGCAAAACGCTTTCATGTTTTGTTCCCAAGGCACTCTTGTGTCTAAAACCTCATAATTGTCAATCTGCAGTGTGAGATCTAAGGTACTGCCAGGGGCGGCCCGTCCATTGTGGGCGCACGGGTGCCGCCTCCCCTATCCACCACCACCAGCCTCCCTATCCATGCATCTGGCCCATTTCAGGACGCTGGGCCCATGAATTCCTATGGCGGAGGTGAGCGGGGGTGTGCTTTTTTAAGCACCTGAGTAGAGCCAGATGCTCTAATAGGCTTCAAAATAGAGTGAGCTTGGGGCGCAGAGCATTGTGTCCAGAGCCCACCCAGGTGGGCTGCCTGACACCCATTGCACGATTGGCTGAAAGAACAGGTGATCCTATTGGATTCCTAGGAGAAGGGGAGGAGACGCATGGCAGAAGTGAGGAGGAGCTGCACAATGCCCACCTCAGCCTAATGTCCCCCGATGCCCGATCCCCACTGCGGCACAATGTGCCTGCCGCCTAGATGGGGTAAGTGCCGGTGGAACGGCAGACAGTGAGGAGGGGTGGGGGGGTTTGAGGTGCCATGGGGAGGGGTGATTGTTTGCCACCCTCCCCAAACAAAAAAACACCAGCTGCCACTGGGTACTGCTGCCTCAGAATGCTAGTAGTAGTAGAGATTTTGAGTGAAATTCTGTGACATAAATATTTTGCTGCTCACTGTTCTCCTTGCTGGAGTCTTTGATGTGAGGAAGCAAAGCCTGCCTCTACCAAGGTGTCCGCCTGTACACAAAGTTGTAAAGGACATGACAAATCAGTAATGGGAAAAGATCAACTGCTGGAGGTTCACAGGTAATATTGGTGGCTAGGGATGAACTTGTGTTTGGATCTCAGTCCATACAATCTTTGTAATGTAGGAGTGCTGAACCATATGGAGATGCGTTATAACGCAGTGGGCAGTTTTCGGTCCTAGAGCCTGTTCACCAGAAATTGTGTAGTCTTGCTGGATTCCCACAGAAGTTTTCTAAAGTTTTGAAAGTATGGGAGTGCTATACCAGCTTGTATAGTTCTTTAAGCCCGGGTTCACACTTGTGCGATGATCAGATATCGCATGTGATTCACACCCGCACTGCGGTGTCGATCACATGCAATGTCTGTGCGGTGCGAGTTCAGCCATACAGTTGTATGGCCTAATTCACATTGGATTCGCACAGAAAAAGGTGCAGGGACTTGTTTTTTCCCGCACTGGAGTCAGATCGCATGGGTGTTCTCACCCATGCGATCCGATTCCTGTCTGAATCCACAGTTCACACTGCAATCTGTGAACCGATCTGGGGATGTCATTAACATTCTATTGACACCCGCAGCGCTTCACAGAAGGCAGTGTGGACTGCCCGTGGGAGAGATGCGATGCAGGAACCGGCGCTGGAATCGCGTTGTTTCCCACATCGCACCAGTGTGAACCTAGGCTTAAAGTTTTGTATTTATTTTGTAAGAGCCAATGCATTTGGGGGCTCAGCACTCAACCTACATCAGGGGTAAAAACAACATAATGTAGGCACCTGGACTAAAAAAGCCTTTTACGATCCAGATGCCTACATTATAAATAAAATAAAAATCTTTTAAAGGACTATACAAGCTGGTGTGGTGTTCCCATCCTTTCAAAAGTTCTTCCTAAAAGTTGTAACTGTAGCCAATCATCTGTGGCCAGGGCATTCCCCACCAAGCAGCTGGACAGGTCCATGTGTACATTTGGCTGGAAGGTGGGGGATGCCTTGGCTGCTGATGACTGGCCCAGTACAGTGACAGCTTCAAGGCAGCCTACTCAGGTGGGTTTGGACTAGTAACTGAACCCAACTGAGCTTATCCCTAGTGGTGACTAGTACTTTGTGCTTGCCTTTTTTTTGGGCTCAAAATTCCATTACTCTCTTTATTAGTTATTTAATAATTTTATTTCTCAGAAGCAATGTGAGACCAACAAAAAATGTGTTAATAAATAAATACACCAATTAGGAAAACTGTAATCCAGAGCTTACGGTGCATGTTGTTAAAGGAATACATTTTGCACCAAATCTTTTAATTGAAACATATGTGAAACACGTAGAAATGTTAAAAACATGAGCAGCAAGAGGGAAAGAAATCCAGACAGACAACCCAGCATTAACCCTTAATAGATTTTGATCAATCGTTATGTCAAATGCACTAAGCAGTAACATGCAAATGAGCATGTAGGGGAAGTGACAGTTTTATCTCCCAAGCCACTACATTACGCTGACTCCCAAGAGATCTTCACTCCTGTAAACAGCTAACATGGGGAAACAGGGGACAGAGATGATGTACTATCAGTAGATTCACTTAAAGACAGCTACTCCATCCTCTAGGCTCATTGCTGTGACCTTGTTAATCAATTGTCTGCTGTTAAGCTGATGCTAGCAAAATGTCACTTAGAGTACACTTTTCTGAATAATACTTTATTTTTATTTTTTTCCATAAAAGTTTTATTTAAGTAAAAGAATAACATAAAATTAGCTTGAACAGTAATTGTACAATGACAATTGGTGAAACAGAGCAAAATTACAGAGAAGAGTCAACTGACAGTGCATAACCCTTAGATAAGTGAAACTAGTCTCAATTCCTTTAGTGGAATAGATGATCCTTTACTAGAGTGCAATGTTTGGGCTGATTCAGGGTTTTTGCCTTGTTTGATTGTGGTGGAATAGGTCACAGTTAGTTGCCCTTAAGAGATAGCTGAGTGTGGATGAGTTTAATGGGGTGTGGGGCTGATCTAATCATAGGGAAGGGTTTTCAATGTGTTGTATGATAGGAGGATCATATGTGGTGTATGCAAGGGTGAGGGATGGGATAGAAAGTGGATGAGGGATGGGAAAAAGGGAGGGAGGAAGGGGGAGGGGTATCTGGCCATCTTTTCCTTCCCTCCGCAGTGATAGACAAATTTAGTGTAGCTCCAACCGGAGCTTGTATGTATAGTGGAGGCGAGTGGCCCATAGGGAACAGGGATTACAGGTTAAGAGTTTAGATAATGAAGGGGGTGTAGTTCAGATTCTGAAGATCAGATTCTAAGGTAGGGTGAATGTGTTATTATTTGGGTATAGTGTTTAGGCAGGAGAATTCCAAGGTCAATTGAAAGTGTATCCAGCATGCCCATTTGTTCCCATATTTTGCAGGAGTGTCTCTTGCAATGTGAATTAGTTCTTCCATTTCCGCAACTTTCTTAATTCTATTAAACCATTCCTTGACTGAGGGGTGTGAGGAGGACCACAGTGCATTTGGGATGCATTGTTTTGCTGCGTTGATCAGGTGCATTGCTATCGATATGTGGTAAGTTTTGTGTGGTGGGGGGAATGGTGCAGTAGAAACTGTGCTGGAGACCATTCCAAGTCATAGAATGTTATGTGAGAGGTAATGTGGCATACTTCTTTCCAGAAGGTTTGGATGCGTGGACAGGACCACCAGATGTGTAGTAATGTGCCATGTTCTTTGTGACCTCTCCAGCATATTTCTCTTGTGTGGAGACATTTACTGAACTTTTATGTATAGTGAGGTATATTTGTTCCCAATCTTCTGGTGTTAAGGATAGGGATAAGTTTCTTTCCCATTTCTTGCAAGCTGTATTGTCATTGGGATGGTAGTCTGCGAATAGAAGGGGGTGCATGGTGGATATGAGGTGACTCTGAGGTAGTTTTCATGTACAGAGCATTTCAAAGGGTGTGAGTTTTCTTGAACAAGAAGAATTTTTGTCTAGAGATTTAAGATAGTGTGTGAGTAGTAGGTATGTCCAGGAAGGGATGGGCGGTTTATCCATTTGGATAGAAGGGTGATAAGCAGACAGGAATTTCCTGCTGGTTATAGAAGTGGTGGGCTAGAATTTTATCTTTTGGCCAACAATCTGTTAGAAATTTGGTGGTGCATTCCTGGGGGGAAGTCTGGGTTTATTTTTATTGAAGGTTAGTGGGCCAGGGATAGACGATAGGGAGGTATGCTTACATACATTGAAGGATGCTTCTAGGTAGACCCAGTCTTCATAAGAGGCATGGACATTCCATTCAATTATTCTGGACAGGTGGATAGCTTTGCAATAGTTTAGGAGTTCTGGCAGGCCTATACCGACTAGGAGTTTGGGTATGGCAAGCTGCGTATAACTAATCCTAGGTCTACGCTTTCCCCAAAGAAATATGGAGCATAGGCTTTTATAGGTTTTGAAAAATGCTGGTGGTACATGAATGGGTACTGTCTGTAGGATGTAGAGCAGTCTTGGTAAGGCATTCATTTTAAGAATTGCCGCTCTGCTGAACCAAGAGAGTATCGGCTTGTTCCAGTTTTTGAGGTCGGATGTCAGCTTATTTAGGATTGGCATGTAGTTTTTTATGTATAAGTCTGATAGCTTGGAAGGGAATTGTATGCCAAGGTATGTGATTGAGTCTGATTTCCAGTGGAAGGGGAAATTGTCTTTGCATTGATCTACTAGGTGTTGTGGTAAGGCTATATTAAGGGCAAAAGATTTGGAGAAGTTAGTTTTAAGATTGGAAAGTATTTTAAAATGTTGGAATTCCACTTAGAAGACTGGTAATGTAGTAAGTGGTTTCGTGAGGAATAGATAATACTTTATTAACTTTGCCTTTTTAATATGAGATTATTCCTGAATATCTGCAGGGGTTGATTATTTTATCTCAAAGCTAAAGTTGTATAAGTGGAATTAAAGCATATCTATTCTAAAAACACTATATATTCTTAAAAATGTTCATTCACCCCCTCCTCCTACCCATTGTGCCTACCCTTTGTAAAAAAGATCTGTATACTCAGCCTTTTTTAGGCTGCTCCAGTTCAGTCACATGATCCTGCAGCTCCAGTTTGCTTTGTCAGTGAACAGTGGCTGCAGAGGAGAGGAGGAAGCACCAACAACTGCTACATTAAAGATGCCTATGAGTACCATCATGCCTCCTAGCATTCCCAACTGTTGTTGAGTGTACCATGGCACGGTAGAGCTGGATCTGCAGGATCATGTGACTGGACCTGACAGGACTGGATCAGACTGAAAAAGGTAAGTATACAGATCTCTTTTACATGGGGTGGGCAGGATCGGTAGCAGGAGGGGAGGGAGCAGAGACATTAGGCTTTAATTCCACTTTAAACAACATTTACTTCTCTACATCTTTAGTTACAATACCTTCCAGTAGTGAAGGATATCCTGTAATGTTCAGGCTGCTTTCCTCTGGGCTGCCATCGGGGGGAGGGGGGGGGCAGCCCACACACATGTAAGAGGCCTGGGTGTCCAGAGGGGCCAGGCCCCAACCATGGTTGGAGCCCCCCCCCCCCCAGGCTGCTTTAGCTGCTGTACGCAGCTTCTTTGCAGGTCTGGCCTGGCCAATTCAACAGGGAAGGAAAGGGGGTGGGCGAAGACAGAGAGGAGATTCTGGGTGCCACAATATGCAGGCTGTAGCAATTAAAAAAACAAGAACTCTCCCCAGCCAAGCAGACTATTTGTTCACTTTTGGGTGCCGGTGTAGTAATCTCCTGTGCCAGATAAGTACATAACAGTCACAGCCTCTTCTATATCAATCCAATGGCACTGTAATGTACTTGTCATGCACAGGAGATTACTACATCGGCAGTGAAGAAATAGTGCACTCGCGAAAAGTATTTTTAAAATTGCTACAGCCTGTAGATAACGGCACCCAGAATCTCCTCTCTGCCTCTGCCCACCCCCCTTGCTTTTGGTTTGGTTGGTTGCTTTTCTGAGTGGGATGGATGTGCGTGCAGGGAGGGGGTCTTCCACCTGAAAGGTGTGGAGGTGCCTACTAGCAGGACCTGGCTGTGTGTGTTGAATGGGCCATCTTTTAACAATTGATATATATATACGTCACTTTGCTGAATATATGGGGATGTCTCTTTGCTGGATTGGGCTGTCTCTTTGCTGGACTGGGTCATCTTTTTGCTGGCTTGGGATGTCTCATTGCTTAATATATGGGGATGTCTCTTTGCTGGATTTGGCCAAATCTTTGCTGAAAATATGGGGATGTCTCTGCTGGATTGGGCTGTCTCATTGCTGAATATATGGGGATGTGTCTTTGCAAGCATTGGGCCAACTCTTTTCTGAATATGTGGGGATGTCTCTTTGCTGAACTGGGCCAACTCTTTGCCGAATATATGTCGATGCAAGCACTGATGACTTGGAATACACTTTACATTTTCATAAATTAAGTTGCTAGAGTGTTAAAATAAAAGTGGGTGAACTGAAGGGTGGGATGGTCAGTGGGCAAATTCGGTGGGATGGCCAGTGGACGGGCCCTGGGGAATGTTGTTTGTTAGGCCCATGTCTAAGGCTGTGTAAGGGCCCCCAAAATTTCTGATGGCTGTCCTACCTGTCCTATTCCTGCTGCTAAACATCTGACACTGCAGGGGTTAGCAGCTTCAGGTCTCTGGGCTGAGCTGCACTTAAGATGATGCAATGGGGACACATCCCTCCTGCCCTCTCTTCCAAAAAAAAACGTTTTTTTTCACTGATTACACTGCCTGTAACATGATCTGTGAATGGAGGAGATAATTCTGTGATTGATCAGACTCTCCCCCATTCACAAATCATGCTACAGGCAGTGTAATCAGTGAAAAGTGGAGGAGGAGGAAGTATTCAGTTTGAAATAGAAATTAAAGGCAAAACATTTGTGTATAGATTAAAAAATATATAAATACTGTTTTTCCCTTTTTTAGAAGTGATCACATTCCCTCTGTTCTCAGCTGCAGAAGAGCTGGGTGGAGGAGAAGCTGCAGCACACTGATCTTCCCAGTGAAAGGCTGTGCGGGGGGGGGGGGGGGCAT
>BLSH010464798.1:223032-259094 GCA_018402905.1 Glandirana rugosa
CCTTCTCCGACAGGTTTGCTCATTGGTTGAGCGCACCAGCATAGCTAGAGAACTGACCACAGTGTGTTCTCATGCTTAGTGTGGTCAGTTTATAATAGGAAAGCAAAGGGACTGGTAGGAATACCAGTGATTTCACATAAAGGAAGCAATACAAAGAAAAAAGAATACTTTTTCACACAAGTATGTGGAACAGCAGGCACATATCAGGAATATGAAATGTTGGGGTAACAAATACTTTAAAGAGGAAGTAAACCCAGATTGGGTTTACTTCCTAAATATAACCCTGTAAAGTATAAGCATAATGGGCTACTATGCATCGCATAGTAGCCCATTATGTGCCACTTACCTGCAAACGAAGCCTGCGGCGTCCAGCGATGTCCCCGGTCCAGGTCGCGTCCATCTTCTGCCCCTCTTCCTTCTTGGGCTGTGACTCGGGCTCTGTGACTGGCCGGAGTCAACATGACGTTGGCACATGCAAAACACTGCATATTTCCTGAACCGTGCAGGTTTAGGAGATATGCAGGGCACCTACAGGTAAGCCTTATTCTAGGCTTACCTGTAGGTTAAAGTGGTTGTCACAGGTTGATAACCACTTTAAACCCCCACAGTGCCAGATGTTCAGCAGCAGGAAGAGGACAGGACAGTCCTGCAGGGAATATTTATACAAAATCAAGAAACTTGCACATCATGGGACATACTTCATTAAAGGTAAGTAATGTAACTAAAGCTGTAAAAGTGGTAAAATGTATTTAACCAGTTCCCCACCGCCTGCCGTGTATTCACGGCGGCAGTGTGGATGCTGTGCGCGAATCGCCGTAAAATGACGCCGATCTGCGAATGGCCGCTAGGGGGTGCGCACGACCGCCGCACTCCTGAGGAGTGTGCCCAGGGCTCTGGCGGACCTGATGTCCACCGGCGAGCCACGATGAGCAAAGAACGGGGAACTGCCGTTGTAAACACAGCGTTTCCCCATTCTGACAGTGCGGGCATGGGTGATCTACTGATCCCTGTCACTGGGATCAGTTAGATCTCTTATGCCCATGGTAGCCCAACACACCCCCCACAGTTAGAACACACCCAGGGAACATAGTTAACCCCTTCACTACACCCTGCAGGTTAACCCCTTCACTGCCAATGACATTTACACAGTAATCAGTGGACATTTAAATTTCTAATCGCTGTATAAATGTCAATGGTCCCAAAAAAGTGTCAAAAATGTCCGACATGTCCGCCGCAATATCGCAGTACCGCTAAAAATCGCAGATCGCCGCCATTACTAGTAAAAAATAAAAAAAATATAAAAACCCCAGAAATTAATTCTCACCATCTGTAAGCGCATCCACTTTTGCGCAAACCAATCAATAAACGCCGATTGCGATTTTTTTTCATCACAAATATGAGGAACAATATAAATCGGCCAAAACCGGTGAAAAAAATGTTTTTTTATATTTTTTTTGGATTTGTATTTTAGCAAAAATTAAGAAATTTGTTTTTTTTTGCAAAATGGTCGCTCTTCTTTTGTTTATAGCGGTGATCAGAAATGACGCAGAGGTGATCAAATACCACCAAAAGAAAGCTCTATTTGTGGGAATTTGTGTCGCACTACCTCACAATTGTCAATTAAAGCGACGCAAAAAGTGCTCTGGTCCTAAACTGGGAAATTCTTCCTGGGGTGAAGTAGTTAAGCTAAGCTTCAGCTTTAAGATAATCATGCAATTTGTCAGTATCTGTTGGAGAAAAAAAAGATTGTTGTACATTCAGGTTTTACAGATCAGTTTTTCTAGCGATGTTCATAAAAGGAATATTGTTCATTCAAACCAAATTTCTAAAATCACTGATAAATAATTGAACTTTCCATGGCTTGAAATTGCACATTTGCTCCCTGGGTAGCTTAAAATGGTTGTAAACTTTCAATTTTTTTTAAAATAACAAACATGTCTATACTTACCTGCTCTGTGTAATGGTCAGCCCAGTGTGCATGGATCCTAAATCTCCACGTTTATTATCATTACCTTCTAAATGTGTAGATATACCTAATAGAATCATGATTATTTTCTTTTAACACTATACTCCATGGATATTTTTATATACAGTATATACAGTATATTATATATATATATATATATATATATATATATAGTATATTATATGCATACATTTTACTCAAAGTTTAAAGGATAACAACACTTTTACATAAAAATCATTGACTGCCTAGCCCCCATAATCTTAGATGACCAAGCCTCCCCCTGCCTCCAATAAATGCAAACCTGAATCTCACATTCACATGCTACCAAAATGTTTCAGGCTGGGTTCACACTGTTGTGCAGAGTGATTTGCAGCAGGGGTCCGATGCATCCTTGTTCTCTGTTTCAGGTCCGAATTTTTGGCTGAATTCAGACCTGAGATGGACCAGAAGATGCACAGGACTCTTCTTCAAACCGATTCGCAGCCATCCCAGAGCTGTGTGAACCGGCTCTGTTGAGAGCATCTTGCATCCAGTGTGAACCCAGCCTCAGTGCAATACTTTGTTCAAAATCTTCATCTTTAGCTGAACCTGCTCAGTCAATCTCCATAGCCTTCTGTGGTACTGTCCCCTGGGGATCTCCAGGCTTGGGGATGAAGAAGACTCTCTTCCCATTCCCATGTCAAATTGCTGGGCCATTCACAAAACTCCAGTGCTGCCACTTAGAAGGAAGTGGAATGGGTTACATGCTCCCCCATACTGAAAAAAAAATGATTATTATCAATTTCTCTTTGCTCCCAATGGGTGAATTGGGTGGTTGAGGAGTTAAGGAAAAGTGAGTGTGCTGCTGGATGTTAAAGCAAACCCCTATTCTCCCCAATAAAAACAAGCTATCATAACCATAGAAATACATATAAGTACTACTGCTTGCTTCACATGTTTGGTGGATCCTATATTAAAATTATTTGTTACTCTTTCTCCCACCACCTTAATCAATGACATCAGAGGCAGATCTCCCACATGTGTGGTATTTCACCTGATGCTGTTTGTTTAAAAAAAAGTGCTGTTTTTTCCCATACATGTGTATAAGCCCTAATCCCCCTTGTGTCATTTTTTAACGATTTTACTCTGTTCAAAACAAATTTATACTTTATATATATATATATATATATATATATATATATATATATATTTACATACGGTTGCCTATGTCGTTTCTGTTCATATTGCCTGTTAAAGACCCGTGTTGTGGAGGGTTTCTCTCTTGTTTGTTTAAAAAAAATGCATTCTTAACCAGGTTCTCATGAGATCTCACAAGATCTCAACATTTACTCCTGAGATCTCTCTAAAAGTCACCATTGACATAGCCTTCCCAGGGAGCAGCTCTGAGGCACCGGCAATGTCACTAGTGCCTCACTAAACCAGGATGATGGATTTAAATAAATGTGAGTATCAGAATCAGAGTTTGAAATAAAAAGTTACTTTGATTTAAATCAGCATGCGGGGAATTTATGTGTTGGGGAAAGGTCCACTTTAAAGCAGGTGTACATGCAGGCATGAAGGCGGGGCCAACCGTTTGATACCCAAGATGGAGCAAAGTCACACCAAAGCCAAAGAGTGTGGCACCATTATTATTTGGTGAATTAGTAGTATCAATATGATGCAGAAGACAGCGGCTACTCAACAGTCCAAACAATACGGCACAGAGCCTTGATATCAACCGGAATATGGGTACAACAGCTCTTAACAATGCAGGCAATACTTTAAAACAGTCTCTGCACTTGTGTGGACACTTGGATAGGGCTTTCATTAGTGGAGCAAAATCTGAGTGAAGGGGGTGGCTGATAGTCAGAGGAGCTGTGCAGGCACACTTGGTAGACTGGTAGAAGATTCTTGTCCAAACTCTCTAGCGTCCCCAGATAGCAGAGCCAGAAATGGAATCCCTGCTCTTTCCCTCCTTGACAGGAACCTCCACCTAGAGCTAAATCCACTGTTCCTAAACCAAATACGCACCAACTGCAGTGGATCAGTGCTATTTATTAGCATTGTCTTCACTAATGATGGCAGCAAAGGTCAGCCAGGGCAGTATCGTCCAATCGGACAGCTGCTACCCTGGTGACACCTACAGAGGCTTCAGAAGAACAAAGCTCCTCTCAATCTCCATTCCCTCTGCACATCGGCCAGCTGAACAGCACCACCTACAGTGGGAAGGATAAACTGCATCTGCCTACAGGCACACTCTGCATCAGCATATCTGCAATGCCGCCACACAAGCAGACACAGGTATGCATTTATTAAAAGCTGCAGATTTACCATGATTAAAAAATGTTAAAATTATGTTCACACTAATGCTTATATGAACGACTGGGTTTGGTTCTTCTTTAAAGTGTATTTCCACTTTTGTAGTCAAATTTGAGAAAACCCCACTATTTGTCTTTTATGTGTCCCATTCACACAGCATGCCAACAATTTTTGCTAAAAAATATTTCTTACCTTTTCTGGCTGACTTCAAGGATTTTTTAGTCTTAAGCAGGCCATACATGGATTGAAATTCAGCCGGGTCAGGTTTCAATCTATATATGGGCAGGGTGGGTGCACAGAAGTCGATCTATCAATTGAGAGAGAAAGGCTTGCCATGGAAGTCGGCTAAAACATTGTTTTATTAATGCAGGTGAACAACTGTCAAAAATCAATGCGTTTTGGCCATCTAGTCATAATTCAGGCCTGATGACCGAAATTAGTTTTTTGACCGTTGTTCACCTGCATTAATAAAATGTTGTTTTAGTCGACTTCCATGGCACCAGCCTTTCTCCCCTTTTTGCACTGGATTGCACATGGAGATTTGTAGAGACTTACTAGGATGAGTGCTGAGTTGTTGAGGATGACCAGGTATTACACAGGAGGTAGTAGCGCAGATGCACCTGTTCCAGATCTAATGATTCACTTCTGTACAACTGTTCTCTTGGAAAACTTCTACTCAATCAGCGCCACTTGCTAAAGCTGGCACCGCTGATCAGTGTATTATGATGGCAGGGAAGTTTCCCCACTGTCAGAATACAAAGGCACAGTGGGAAGATTCCCCCTTCCACATCAAACATGTGGATGAGAGAATAGAGTGGTTGAATGTAGCACCCTCTAGTGTGTGCTAGTTGTTAGTGTATTCTTGTTAGTGTAGGTGTGTTATGCTGGCCATACACTATACCAAAAACGGCCAAACCCATTTTCGAAAAACGTACAATCAGCTATGAGAGCAAACGATAGTGCCATCCCGTAATGACCGATAAATCGTTCAATGGACATAAATGAATCCATTTTTTGTTTGTTTTTTGACATATACCTAGTGCAAACAGTTTGGATGGGAAACACATTAACCTTTCGATTTATCGTTCCTTCGGCCAAACATTTCCAAACTTGTCCTTCGTTTTTTGGGCTCAAAAATGTCCCAACCGATTACCGATTTGTGCCCTTTAACTGGCCGAAAAATGAACAAACTGTCCAAATGACCGATTTTTGGCTGATTTTTGTATAGTGTATGGCCAGCATAAGTGTAGGTAAATTTGGTTAGCTCAGGGCTAAGCCAGAGCTGTGAATCTGGGTCAGGGTTCAGTGAGTCAGAGCTAGATGACTAAGCCTCTGACGACTCCTCTGGTGCCTCCCTCTGGTCTAGAAGGTTGTAGAAACTTCAAGAGCTACTGGGTGTTGGACAATTTATGTAGGATATACTATATCTATATACATACACACAGTTTTTTTTAAAGTGAACATAGGTATGTTGGCCAATTGTGGATGGAGGTTAGTAGGAGATGTCTGAAATATTTATGAGGTCCTCAGCCAATCCCCAGTAAAGGGCTGGCAGGGTGCAAGGCTTACTTCATAAGTAGGCATGAGCCATGTCAGCAGGGGCAGTTGGGTAGAAAATAGAGATATGTTGTGATATTTTGAATAGAGATATTCTGTGGAGACGGTGGCCCTCTGGGGTACCCCCTAGCCAGGGTGGGGGTTACCTTGGGCCAGGGCTCGGGTGCTGGAAGGATCCTGCCGGGATCAGCCGGGTGGTCTGGTGAGAGTCAGTCTGGAGGACTGTGGAGGAAAGCTAGCCTGGAGGGCTAGTGAAAGGGGCAGCTGCAGCCAGGTGGGTTGGCAGTGCCTGAAGAGGTGGTACTGGGACCAGTAAACACAGGAGGGAAAGTACAAGCTGATCACTGTGTTCTACTACACAAGGGGCTTTGAGTTCCTCCCTGCAAAGGGTCATTGCTAAATCTGACTGTGCCTGTCAAATCCACTGACAGTGATCCTGCTGCAGTCTGCAAGCATGTGAAGTGCAGGAGGAGTGTCAAGGAGACTGTATATAAACTGTGTATAGCAAGATGTCCCTGAAGTTGTAGTTGGAGTTTTGTTGAAGTCAAGTGGGCATCCCATAACCTCCCATCCCCAGCCAAGATATTAACCCTCAATAAACCACAAAAAATAATGCCACAGGCTGTTCTCTGTCTCTGAAGTACCCATAAAAATTTGGTGTGCCTGGCTGTGCGGGGTGGGGGATCCCAGACCATCTGCAGCTCCTTAGGGGTGCGCTACATGAATCACAGTGCAAGCAGGGTTACGTATGCCTACACCCACCCCACCCCCCCCCCCCTTCCATAAACCAAGAGAACAAGTGAATTTATCCAGACTATTGTTCTGTATTTTACTTTGATCGATTCACATATTTTATTTTACACATTGCTATTATGTGAGCTGACTATTATTATTTGTTTTGTTTTTTGTTTTTTTTTGTCATTTGAATATCTTTTGTTAAGGTGTGCAGCACACATTAAACTAAAGTTTATCTAAAAACTTTTTTTCTCTACAGCTTTAGTTACATTACTTACCCATAATGAAGTGTGTCCCATGATGTGCAGGCTGCTGGATTCTGTAGAGATTTTTACTGCTGCTGAACTTCTGGTACTGCGGGTGTTAACAGGTTTGGGTCTCTGGGCTCAACTGCACTAAAGATAATCAAACAGGGACAGCCCTTTCGCTGATTACACTGCCTATAGCACAATCCCATGATCTCGTACTTTCCAACAGTCCCAGATTTGCCAGGTAGGGTTGCCACATCATCCCTTTAATCCAGGACACATATGAATTAGACAGGTTCTGAGGCTAATTTAATGCAGATAAGGCACCACGTGAGTTTAATTACCACCTTGATCAGCCACAAAACCTGTGCAATTGATAGGTGTCCTGGATTAAAGGGATGATGTGGCAACCCTATTGCCAGGATAGTCATCCTTTTTAGACCGCTGTCCTGTAACTGTTTTGTCCTGGGATACCAGCCAAGTGGACAACTACAGTGAGTGTACTGCTCACTGACTGCCTTGCCACTACATGTTGCTCACGGCCCTACCACTACATACTGCTCACTAACCAGCCTGCCACTACACACAGCTCTCTGCCCAGCCACTACAGGCTGCTCAGGGACTGGCCTGCCCCTGCCTACTGCCACTACATACTACTTACTGGCTGCCCTGCCACTACATAGCTCCCAACTGTCCCTGATTTGGAACAAAGTCCCTCTGTCCCTCATTGCTCTTCATTTTTCCCTCATTTTGGTCTGATGCATATACCTACATATAAAATGCACTATTTATCTATCTAAAAGTATTTTACAATGCTAAACCTTTCATCCAATTTCTAAATTGATGCATTTGTACATTTAAAAAGCTAATATAAAGGAATAGTAGTGGTAAAAAAAAGCACTTGTAGGTTTAACAAATATTTTTTTTGCATAATTATCCTTTAAGGGGGCTTGGCAGGCGTTGTGCCCTATGCCTACATACTTTTGCTAATAGGTGCCCCTCATTCCCTTCTCAGAAAGTTGGGAGGTATGCATAATTCTTGCTGGCTACTCTGCCTCTACATACTGCTTATTGACCGTCTTGACACTATATGCTGTTCACTGCCCTGCCACTACATACTGCTCACAGTTTACCCTGCCACTACATACTACCAAAGCCTTCCCTGACATACTGCTCACAACCACCCCGTCACTACACATGGCTCTCTGTCCAGCCACTGCAGGCTGCTCAGGGACTCCCCTGCTACTACATATTGCTCACTGACTGCCTTGACACTACATACTGTTCACTGACCACCATGACACTACATGCTGTTCACTGACCTTCCACTACATACTTTTCACTGTTTGGCTTGCCACCACATACTACCCTAGCCTGCCACGACATACTGCTCACTAACCACCCTGCCACTACACATAGCTCTCTGTCCAGCCACTACAGGCTGCTCAGGGACCTCCCTGCCCCTGCCTACTGCTCACTGACTGCCCTGCCCTGCCACTACATACTACTTACTGGTTACATAGTGCTTACTGGCTGCCCTGTGACTGCATACTGCTTATTGACTACCCTGCCACTACATATTGCTCACTGACTGCCTTGACACTGCATACTGCTCACTGACCGCCTTGACACTATATGCTGTTCACTGCCCTGCCACTAAATAATGCTCACTGTTTGCCCTGACACTACATACTACCCTAGCCTGCCAAGACATACTGCTCATTGACCACCCTGCCACTATATTCTGCACACTGGCCACCCTGACACTCCTTAATGCATACTCACTGCCCTGCCACTACATAGTGTAGACTGACTGCCCTGCTATTACATACTGCATACTGACCACCCTGCCACTTCTTACTGAACACCAACTGCCCTGCTACTCCATACTCCACACTGACCTCTCTGCAACTGCATACTGTTCACCGATCACCCTGCCAGCACATACTGCTCACTGATTACCTGCCACTGCATACTGTAGATTTTACCTTACACATTAGTCATGAAAAAATCAGTTTTTAAATAGATAGAAAACTGGCTAAAAGACCAAATTCACAGAGTAGGGGTTATCAAATGTGTACCCCAAGATTCAGTGCTGGGACCCTTACTTTTTAATACATTTATAAATTATAGGGTCTGGGATTAAAAGTACCATTGCAGTCCTTGCAGATGACACCAAGCTATGCAGTGGAATAATGTCCTTACATGATGTCTGCAACTTACAAGCCAACCTCAATGCACTGTTTAATTGGGTGACTGTGTGGCAGATGAGGTTTAATGTTGATAAATGTAAAGTTATGCACTTAGAGGCTAAGAATATTCATGCAGATATTGTTAAATATTTCCTAGCTGCTCATCTGAAAGCGACCATCTCCTGGACAGCGAGATATGCGTCCAGCAGGTGGTCGGAAATTGAACTCAGTGTCACTCGACCTGTGCACTTATGTTCTCTACTGTGGTCAGATCTACACTCATCAATCTCTGAACTGAAGTATTTATGTCTAGGTCCAATGCTATTTACTCTGGCTATTTGGAGAAAATGCTTAAGACAGTTTCCCCTTTCTTCCCCCTGCCCCCCCTTCTTAATATATTATTTAACCCAGATATGCCTGATAGTTTGTCCTACGGGCGTGTGCACCCATGGTCGCGGGCTGGCATTTTTCAGCTCCGCAACCTGGTGCACCCGGTGACGAGGAAGCTTATGCCCTTTAGGAAACTTCATGATAAGTATGAGATCCCGCATAATCTCTTTTACTTTTATATACAAATTAAACATTTTTTGGTTCTAAACCCCAACCCTATCCTTGGAGAAACCTACGGCATTTGAGTTGTTGAGTGCCCAAGGCCCTCACCAATCAAATCTTATTTCATCAATATATAAAATCTTACATGATACCCCTCCACTGACAGTGACCTCTCATAGTTATATGCAAAAATGGGCCTCTATTATTCAAATACCTATATCTCTCCCACAGTGGAGAAACATATGGGACTCAATCTCTAAGATGTGTAGAACAGAAGGAGACAGTCTATAAAATTCTCCTATTTTGGTATAGGACTCCGGAAATCCTCCACAAATTCGACAGTTCTCTCCCCGGATATGCTGGAGATGCCACAAATCTATAGGCACTCATTATCATATTTTCTGGGACTGTTCAAGGATAAGTCCTTTCTGGACCTCGGTTCAGTCCCTCCTACAGGATATATTTAATGTAGATATCCCCCTAGAACCAGTGACCTACTTATTAGGACTTCCAATACAGGGGATCTCTAAACATTCTAGAAAGCTAATATTTTATTAGCTGCCAAAAGAACGATCCCCAATTGCTGGTTATCCTCTACCCCCCCTTCACAGTTTCAACTTAGACAAAATATTGCCCAAATCCGCAGAATGGAACACATGACAGCTACGATACACGACACTTTGCCAAACTTTACAAAGACCTGGGATATATGGGATGACTCTAGCTATAATCCTGAAGTCATGCCATGCATTTCTGATTAACCCCCAAAATTGTTAAATCTAATGACTATTTGTTTCTCTCTTACCTTTTTCTTTAGAAAAATACGTAGGTTATTATCCATGGTGTGTGGCCCCCCCCCCCCCCACACCCTTTTTTCTTTATTTTTTATACCTCCTTGTATGTTATACCAGATCTACTGAGGTTGTCACGGGTCATATAGTTCTATCACTCAGGTTAACGGGTCAAGCTACATTCAGACACTGAGGAATTCCCTCCAATACGAGAGAAGCTCCCCGGAACGAAATACTTGAATACTTACTGTTGTCTTATCTCTCTTTTGTCTGCCCATGACTCCCTTAGATATACAATTTTATGCTTATTCTTATAAGGTTTGCTGTTTACCTTTTCAAACATGTACTAACATTTTCTGTTTGTACAATCTTGTATAACCTTGCAAAAATGTAATAAAAATACAATTATATAAAAAAAGAATATTCATGCATCGTACTTACTAGGGAGAGTACAACTGGGGGCATCCATAGTGAAGAAGGAAATGGGGGTTTTGGTAGATCATAAGCTTAACCCCTTCCCACCCGGCCACTGTGCTTCCTCCTTCTGAGTTGACGTTCAGGAACCTGAAAAATGACCTCCAAAGCATAATCCCCCCTCCACCAAATTATTTAGGCCATGAATGGATGAGTGAGTTTAGGGTGGAGGAACTTGACTGGCCTGCACCTCAACCTTATATAACATCTTTGGGATGAATTAGAGTGGAGACTGCGAGCCAGGCCTTCTCGTCCGACATCAGTGCCTGGCTTCACAAATGCGCTTCTGCAAGAATGGTCAAACATTCCCATAGACACACTCCTAAACCTTGTGGACAGCCTTCCCAGAAGACTTGAAGCTGTTATAGCTGCAAAGTGTGGACCAACTCAATATTGAACCCTACGGGCTAAGACTGGGATGCCATTAAAGTTTTGTGCGTGTAAAGGCAGGTGTCCCCATACTTTTGACAATATAATGTATGTCTAAACCTGAATGTTTCCTTATTTTAGTTGTAACAGATGATATGCAATGCCCTTTTGTGTACCAATGTGCCAAGACCAAGGGCTTTCTTATTCTACCCCCCTTCCACTTCTTCCCAGGTCTTCCTTTCCTCCTTTCCTTTCCTCCCTTCTTCCTTCCCCCTTTTCTCACATCGCTTTATTTCTGGGCTGATTGTGTCATGTAAATGTCCACGTTCACTGGTTCGATGGTGGTTTATTTTACTGGCTTTCTTTGTATAGCTGTCCAATGCTCTATTTCTGGTGCCCAGGTGTTTGTTGGGCATACTGTTTTGTAATTCTGTTTCAATTTTACCTCAATAAAAACATATTAAACAAAAAAGAAAAAATAAACAGGTGCTTTTCTAAAGTTATTATTCTTTTACTGTATACCGCAATGTCTTTTATTCTATTTCACAAGTGATACAGGTGCTTTTCACCATAAGAAAGGCAGCCAAACAGAGCACAGTGGAGATGCACTCAGTAACCAATTGGACCCCTTCTTTCATTTTCCCAGGAACTAAAGATGAACCATGATTGGTCATTATAGGAAAGTTAACTTTTGAGTCTGCTTTCTTTTCTCCAGTCAATTTTTTGTAAATGGTCCCCAAAGAAACCATTCACAGCTGTCAGCAGGTCTCAAAATGGTTTTATACATCAGAGACAAAAGGCCGCTGTAACATAAAAAATGTGACACGTGGGTCATTGAGATAATAAACTGTGTGACTGGTAATAAAATCAACAAAATACTGTAGCGAGATAATGCTCAATGAGAAAGAAGCATACTTGATGTACAGATAAATGCAGGCACAAGGGCAAAGTGCCAGCTTCACCGGTGCATCGTAAGTAAAGTACATGAAGCGATTAGCAATATTATCTCATTCTACAGACTCAGTTCCTTTTCATTACCAAACGCTTTTCTAAATGAAAGCAAAAACTGTGCTGTTTTCCCACATTCCAGCTTCGTTACTGAGACTGTAAAATGAGCTAATTTTAGAGTTCAACGTTTTTAACCAACATACATTAGGAGCAGAGCTGCAAATTAAAACAACTTGGCTTTTTTTTCTTAATTTGATGTCTTAGAAGATAAACAGTGTCACTGAGATAGGTACGGCAAGCACTGAATTGCATTTTCTGATATATTTCTACAATCATCTTCATTTCTGTTCCTCTCCTAAATTCCCTTTAGGTAAAGCTGGAGCTAGTATTTAAAGGGCGCCTAGAATACTACGTGCTGCAATGGAAGCCCTTACTTTGAATTATGAATGTTTTTGGAAAGCAATAAAGCTTAATGAGCAAATAACAAGTATTAAAACCTCAGCTTTTTTTTTAGTTTACCACGCTAAGCACAATAAAATAAACATTCTCCAGTAAATGATTTGATAAAATTCTTACTCCAGCACTTGCAGTTTCCAACTTTCAATGCCGATGGCTCCTGTTCTCCTAGTAGAGATGGGCCGAGTGCACCCCCTGTTCAGTTCACAGCTGAACTCCCGAACAGGGGAAAAGTTCTGCCCCGAACCACAAACTCCATTGAAGTCTTTGGGAGCCAAAGATGAGAAATCAAAAGTGCCCATTTTGAAGGCTTACAGTATATGCAAGCAATTGGCCATAAAAGGGGTATGGGGGTTCGGGTACTACCCCAAGGGACATGTATCAATGCAAAAAATGTTTTTAAAAATAGTCATTTTTTCAGGAGCAGTGATTTTAACCAGTTCCCCACCGCGCGCCGTCTTTTTACGGCGGCAGTGGGGGAGCCCTGCGCTAATCGCCGTAAACAAGCGGCGATCTGCATTTGGCCACCAGGGGGCGCACGCGCACCCGCTGCACTCCTGGAGAGTGTGCCCGTGGCTCGGGCGGACCCAATGTCCGCCGGTGAGCCGCGATGAGCGGCTACAGGGAAAGAGCGGGGAACCGCCGATGTAAACACGGCGGTTCCCCGCTCTGTCAGTGGGGTATGAGAGATCTACTGATCCCTGTCACTGGGATCAGTTAGATCTCTCATGCCCATGTTAGCCCAACCCCCCCACAGTAAGAACACACCCAGGGAACACAGTTAACCCCTAGCTCCCCCCCAGGTTAACCCCTTCACTGCCAATGACATTTATACAGTAATCAGTGGACATTTAAATTTCTGATCGCTGAATAAATGTCATTGGTCCCAAAAAAGTGTCAAAAATGTCCGACATGTCCGCCCCAATATCGCATTACCGCTAAAAATCGCAGATCGCCGCCATTACTAGTAAAAAATAAAAAAAAAATAAAAACCCCAGAAATTAATTCTCACCATCCGTAAACGCGGCCACTTTTGCGCAAACCAATCAATAAATGCCAATTGCAATTTTTTTTTATCGCAAATATGAGGAATTATATAAATCGGGCAAAAACGGTGAAAAAAAAATGTTTTTTTATATATTTTTTTTTAATTTGAATTTTAGCAAAAAGTAAGAAATTTGGGTTTTTTTGCAAAATGGTCGCTCTTCTTTTGTTTATAGCGGCGATAAGAAATGACGCAGAGGCGATCAAATACCACCAAAAGAAAGCTCTATTTGTGGGAAAAAAAGGACGCAAATTTGTTTGAGTGCAACATTGCACGACCGCGCAATTGTCAGTTAAAGCAACGCAGCGCCGAATCGCAAAAAGTGCTCCGGTCCTAAAGCTGCAAAACCTTCCGGTTGGTAAGTGGTTAAGGATGCTTAAAGCTGCTGAAAGTTGTGGTCCACCTGTCACCCTGCCCAGCCCGGCATTCGTTTCCCAATCACCTTGAAGACAATGAACATGTGCTTGTTTTAGTATTTTTATTGAGGGATTTGAACTTGGATGGGGATGGGAATATATGGGATGCCCAGTAGAACAGCAATTGGTTGATTGTTTATCAATGGTGAGGACAACTATATACACTTGATTACTCCAGTCTCCTCCAGCACATCTCTTGCTTGCAGACTGTTACCCCCTCTCTCTCTCCTGCACAACACTTGACTCCATGCACAGATAGTACATGTTTAGGTTCAATACCGACTGACCTTTTGCAGCCAGGAACCGCAGGCCCCTTTAGTGTAGCAAGAATAGTAGTAAGTCTATAGTGCTAGCTGTCCTACGGTGGACTACTGCTCCCAGTCAGTCCTCTTCAGGCCCTGCCAGCCCCCCTGGCTGCAGCTGCCTGACTTCACTGCCCATGACATCACAGTCCTTACTGCTGGCTCTGCACCCATCTCAGACTGCACACTCTCAGTCCTCTCAGACGTGTCTCCCCAGTCATCTCGACTGTGCTTGTCACTCACCAGCCCTCCTGGCTGCGACTGGTGAATCCCTCCTGGAGACTTGCCTGGCAACACTAGCTCCTGTTGTTCTCTTTGGTTCCACTCTCTGCCTCCTGACCAGATCCTTCTTGCTTTCCAGAAGGTCTCCATCCTGCACCTGAACCCCAGGCTCAAGATTACCCCCCCAGACTGAGGTGCTCCCTCAAAGGCCCAGACAACCTAGTGCTCCATCTCCAGTTCTTCCACCCAAACTCTCCTCCCCAGCTGGGCTGTCCCCAGGTATTTCAAGGAGGCCTGCCCCCTACCAATTCTAGTTGGGTTTGGTCAGGGCTCCCTGAGAGACCCCAGACAGCCCTACTTCTCTTTCCCTCCTCTTCTTTTAGAATCCTCTAGAAGCAAGAGGGAGGTGACTGAGAAGTGATGCTATCTGTGAGTCACCAGCAGTTACCCTGGGCCACTCCCAGCCCACACAGATCAAAACAAACCGGCCTAAATTCCTACCAGGCCTGCCTAAATTTAGTAGTTCTCAGGAAAAATCCAACCTTTAGCACCTACCTAGTACCTAAGTAGAGGGTGCTACACTTGTTATACTCGCTGTGAAACCTAAGGGGTTAATCCTGCGCATTGTATAAAATGACTATTGGATTCTGTCTTCTCTATTGCTCCCCTTCTTACACAGTCCCCAATCCACCTGCTGATAGAACAGAGCCTTGGGGGCACTGCTCATTTTAGTGTGTATTGCTAGAGAGGTTTTTTTGGGTGGGTGCATGTGATTGGCACAGGGCCAATCAGCACTATCAAAACAGAGGGTCAGGGGTCATGCTGCCTCATAGTACCGTCAGAGGAGAATGAAAACTCCTCCTACAACCTCCTACAAGGTTTAACCAGACACTGATAGAAGTTACAAGACTGCTATATACTTCTAATGAGAAAAGGTATTTAGCAGTTTATATTTACTATAACTATTGCATTTCCATGTTCTGTGTACTGTGGGAGACCAGATATAATGAATACAGGGTCCTGGGTTTAGTAACATTTTAAGTTTAGTGCATAGAGAGTTATAAGGATATTCTGAATTTCTGACAGGATCATGTATTTTCTGTACTTGTAGAAAAAATACTTAGCCTCAGAAAGAAAACTAAAACAGCCCCCACATCTAAAGAGTGGTAATCTGCAATATATAACATATTTGTTCCTGTGTTTAGATATACTTTAGGATCTACGCACACTGCAGCGTTTGTGCTGAGCATGTGCATTGACATAAGTTGGCATGCTACATTGCATTTACATGTACTTTTCTACCTCATTTCCTGAAACATGCAAAGGGTCTACGGCATGGCAGAGGAGCCATATTTGCGCTAACCTGCTGTTTTTCCTGTGCGTTGAGGCGCTTTAGTTTTTTCACTGCAAACCTGTGCATATCATCGCAAAGCACCAGTGTGAACTGCACCCATTCACATATTTTATTTTATTACTGGTCCTTGCATTGACATGCTAAAAAGAAAGATCTGCCACCGCATCTTGTGGGAGGCCCCGTTCACATCAGAACACCATGTGGGAAATCCATGCTCCATGCACGGTTCTAGCACCACATTCAGAACGCATTGCAACCCAGGGTTTAAATCTGATTTTTTGATTTTTATCAAATTTATTTTAATAAAATGATTTTGGAGTAAAAATCTATATAAAGATAGTTTTCTATTTAACCACTTACCAACCGGGCCACTTTTTTACATTTGGTGGTCACAAGCTAAAAACATTTTTTTTGCTAGAGAATTACTTAGAACCTGCAAACATTATATATATATTTTTTTCAAACACCCTAGAGAATAAAATGGCGATTGTTTCAATACTTTTTGTCACACGGTATTTGCGCAGCGGTCTTTCAAGCGCGATTTTTTTGGAACAATTTTACTTTTTTGAGTTAAAAAATAAGACAACAGTAAAGTTAGCCCAATTTTTTTCCATATTATGAAAGAGGATGTTACGCCGAGTAAATAGATACCATACATGACACGTTTGAAAATTGCGCGCACTCGCGGAATGGCGACAAAGTCCGGTATTTAAAAAGTTCCATAGGCGACGCTTTAAAAATTTTTTAACGGTTACCAGGTTAGAGTTACAGAGGAGGTCTTTTGCTAGAATTATTGCTCACACTCTGGCGATCGCGACGATACCTCACATGTGTAGTTTGAACACCGTTTTCATATGCGGGCGCGACTTACGTATGCGTTTTCTTTGCTGCGCGAGCTCGCGGGGACGGTGGCGATTTAAATCTTTTTATTTATTTTTTTTTTATTTATTTATTTTTACTACTGTTCCTTTAAAAAAAAAAATCTGATCACTTTTATTGCTATCACAAGGAATGTAAACATCCCTTGTGATAGTAATAGGTGGTGACAGGTACTCTTTTTGGAGGGCCGGGGGGTCTCCCCCCATCCCTCCTTTGCACTTCACAGTATTCAGATCGCCAAAAACGGCGATTCTGAATACGGTCTTTTTTTTAAATGTGGCGCCGTTAGCCGCCGAGTAAACCGGAAGTGACGTTGTGACGTCGCTTCCGGAATTTGCCGAAGGAGACCCGATCGGAGCCGATTACAGCTTTGATCAGGTCTCCTTCCAGCCGGCGGACGCGCCGGATCGTCGCTCCGGTCTCCCGGTGGGACGGGAGGCCGGAGAAGAGCGGCGGAAGGCGGCGGGAGGGGGGGCGTCCCCTCCCGCCTCCTGGGGTAACGACCGAGCGGCTCCCGAGCCGGATCGGTCATTACCCCTGGATAGCCGACCGCTTGCTCTAAAAAATGATACCAGGATATAGCCTGCAGGTGCAGGCTATGTCCCGGGAGAGCCGTTCAACCCCGACCGCCGCCTATTTACGGCGCTGGGGCTGAACCGGTTAAGGTACATTAATAATTTAGATTATTTAGCATGAAAAGGAGTTATGTAGCATGCTGTTGTATATTCTGCAATATTTACTTTTTGGTAAACTCATTCAATGAATCCAAGCTCTGCAAGCTGAGAGAACATGCACTGTGTTGATGCATTCACACAATTTTATAGTAACCATGAGATAAAACAAAGTTCAGGAATATTCCTTTATCCCGTTGTTTTGCAAATCTATGTACACTACAAACTGTATAATTGAATTGTTCTGATATCACTGTTTTACTAACCTGACAGCTTATTATTCTAAATAGGAAACCTTCATCTTGTTTGCTAATATTAAAGATTCTGACTGCAGGCAAGAATAATTCCTTACATTTAAAAACCCTCTATCATTTCAGAGCCATGATGGCAGCGCCTATTAGAGGGCATCCTCTCACCTGTTGCCACCACGTCCCTCACCTTGTTGTGTCACTGCCGCATCACCAGCCATCCCTTAAAGTGAATGGGACTATCGGTGAGTCTACAGCGGATCAGAGGAGGAGTCGCTGTGGGACAGAGGACAGTTGCTCTTTAAAAAATTTGATTGAAATTGATTTGATTTAAATCAAGCCTTTTTATTAGTGATTTAAATTGACTTGATTTAAATCGAATTCCCCCTGCTCCAAATGCAGTGTGTTTGCAGTGGCAGCCGGTGTTTTTTTTTGGGGGGGGGCGGCAACCACCCCCCCTTTGTTCGGTGCCATTAGCAGCCCCCCCGCCCCACACTTACTGCAGCAGGCACCAGTGCGTGAGTTGCGGACTGGCAGCAGCAGGCTTCAACAGGCAGAGGCAGGCTCCGTGGCAGCGGAGGGCTTCGGCGGGTTGCAGGCTCTGCTGGCAGTGGCGGGCTTCAGTGGGTTGCAGGCTCCGGCAGCAGCAGGCGTCTATGGACGGTGGGCGACCCCTCCCTTCTTCTCCTAGGTGTCCAATAGAATTCCCTGTAATTTCAGCCATTCGGGTGATATGTATCAGACCTGATTCTCGATTGGCTGGGAGGAGGATCAGAGTTGCATCAGCGAATATTCATTTACTGTTGCAACACATTTGGATGGGCTCTGGACGCAATGCTCTGCACCCCAAGCCCACCTTATTTTGAAGCCTATTAGAGCTTCTGGCTTAATCAGTGCTTCAAAAAACACACCCCCGCCCATCCCCGCCATAGGAATTTATGTGCCCAGTGGCCTGAAAGGGGCCAGGCGCATGGATAGGGAGGACGGTGGGGAATGGATGGGGGGATGGCACCGCGGCACCCGTGTACATTTGTCTGCACTGGCTTACATGGTATAGAAATACCATACGATCTGGTAGCAGTGCATGCACCACTACTGGTGCAGTGCAGTGCAATGTGAGCCCATTCAAAATGAGCGAGCTCAAATCGCCCCACACTGAACTGCATTTGAAATTGCACAGGGAATGTGCAGTGCATTCCTGTGCGATTCATAGTATGAACCAGCCCTTAATGGGCCCTAAGTGAATAGGATGAAACTTCATTCACTTCAACCATCAAATCATGCACAATGCATAATCCATTTTTTCTGTAATTCCCGGGGTAACGGAATTGAGCACAACTTCCTTATATTTCTCTGCGCTAACTGAATATCCACTTTGCTAGGTTAACATTCACTTTGCCAAGCGAACTTTCTGTACCGCTCTAATAAATCAACCTCGTTGACTTTTTCTAAAATTCTAAGTGATTATGTTATATAGCCATTTTAGATACAAGCGGTGTTCATCAGAGTCTTTCTTTGATATATAGTTCGTATTAATTAGCAGCAGAAGGTTACAGCCACCGAAAGCAACGCAGCCATGTCGGCAGGGCAAAAAAAAAAAAGAAAATTGAGATTTATTTAAAAAGAATGTTGCATTTAAATAAGATTCTGAAATAAGCTTTGCGGCAAAAGTCTGTTACTTATCTCGACACAGCTGTACGGGGCCGGTACACCGTCACAGTCTGTCATAAGGCTTGTCAACAGCTGCGGTAACATGAAGTATGCGGCTGTGTCATTTTATTCTGCCAGGGATACATTTTGCAGAAAAGAGATTCCATTAAGTCGAAAAATATTACGTTCTAAACATGTGACTCCGTTATGCCTTATCATAAAACAATGCAGCTGGAGCCTTCATTCACAAAGGTTCGATAAGCAATGTTCAGTAATCAGCACTGGAATAGCTGGTGGGTTCACCGAGCAAGTAATACAAAATAAATAAAAAAATGACCTTTGTTAAAAGGAAGTGATTTTCTCTTCTATAGAGATGGCAGAATGAATGCTGCAATGCTATGGTTTTTATTCTAGGCAAAAAAAAATGAACATTAACAGTGTCCAATTATGTGAAACCGCTCTAAGGAAACACATGAGGTCATGATCTGCAATTAATGTATTAGTCACACGAAATAGCAATTACAATGGTAAAAGCTGACAATAGGTGTGGTGGTCGGGCATCCTACAGGAATGTTGTTCAGCTACATGCATTATGTGATGTTGACCTATACCCTGGAGATCTCGGCTGTCCACGGTGGAGCAGAAGGGATTAGAGGAATTGTTTAGCGGCACCGCCATCCAATTAAGAGTGTCCGAGTCTTATTCTAACTGGAAAGTCTGGCACGGTTTCACTGCCATGCTGAATAAACATGGTCAATACAAAAAAAGACAAATAACAAAATAATAGTGGTACAAGCAATGAGGGATCTTGAAATGGCATATATGTGTCATGGGCTGGTACACAAATACATAGAAGCCTAATCTATGCAATATATTAGCAGACCTAGGAATTTAATAAAACCTTTAAAACCCAAGCTTGAAGCCTCAGGTATTCATGGATAGACATCTAGTAATGATTCTGCAACTCATTACCGAATCCCTAAGTAACTTAGGTGAAAATGTCAAGTATGAGCAGATGTAACTGACAGATTAATCTTTCTTAAGCCATGGCATTACCGTTAGGGGATCTTGCTAGTACATAGTGAAGCCCACTTTCTACAAAAGTAAGTATGGTGGGGAAATCCTTTTTGCAACAGGAAGTGAACATTTTTCAGTAATGTTCTGCAGTGTTTATCTGATCGTTATTGTAAAATGGGTTATATACCTTGCAATCTGAACAGTCTTCTCTAGATCTACCAACAGAATCACTATATTGACAAAAGTGTTGGGACACCTGCCTTTACACGCACATGAACTTTAATGGCATCCCAGTCTTAGTATGTAGGGTTCAAAATTGAGTTGGCCCACCCTTTGCAGCTATAACTGATGAGGTCGGGACTCCGTGCAGGCCAGTCAAGTTTGTCCACCCCAAACTCGCTCATCCATGTCTTTATGGACCATCCCCAAACTGGAGGAACTTGACTGGCCTGCACCTCAACCCGATAGAACACCTTCAGGATGAATTCGAGCGGAGACTGCAAGCCAGACCTTCTCGTCCACATTAGTGCCTGACCTCACAAATGCGCTTCTGGAAGAATGGTCAAACAGTCCCATAGACACACTCCTAAACCTTGTGGACAGCCTTCCCAGAAGAGTTGAAGCTGTTATAGCTGCAAAGGGTGGACCAATTGAATATTGAACCCTAAGGACTAAGGTTGGGATGCCATTAACATTCATATGTGTGTAAAGGCAGGTGTCACAATACTTTTGGCAATATAGTATATGTAGTATGAAAGCCTATCTGGCTAAATACAAGTTGAGTAGATAATTTAGGAAGAGCTTCTACTACATCATTTAAAAGATTAAATGGAGATTGCATATTCAGATTGTAAGGTGCATGGCTAGTACTAGGCTTTTTAAAGTAAAGCAAATCAGAACTTACCTATCTTTAGTAGGCAACTATGTGTATCTGCTAGGTGTGACCAGTGCACACAGTTCCCATTGTCTATAGTAACAGAGATACAAAAAGAATGTTACAAGAGAGATTTCAATACTTTAAGCTTGGAACTGTGTGCATCATGCAACATATGACTTTAAAATCTCTGTCACTTTAGGCCAACTGTTTGTGCCAGCATCCTCCTGAGCTGGTCCAAAGGCTAACTATATTCTCATAGTAACAAGACCAGCATGTCAAGGCTGAGGGCAGAGAGGCTATAAAAATATGTTTGCCCACTCTGCATCAGCATACATAGAACTGGTGCCTAGAACAGTAGGGAAAGCTGTTAAACTTCTGGATTGTTTTTAGGTGTTAGAGTTGGAGTGGGAAAGCTTTCGGCAAATTGCCTTAGCAACAACTATGCATAAATGCATAAGGAGCTGTAAAGGATTTTGAGGGACTGCTTTGGTAGGCAGGAACATTTTTCTCACACATTACAGCACACAGTACTGTACTGTACTGACAGTAGACATGTGCAGTTCGTTTTGTTCCAAATTAAAATTCAGACAAATTTTCCTTTTTCAGAATTTCGGATGTATCCGAATTTCCACATTACAATAGTACTGAATTTAAACGAATTTGAAATAACAAAAAAAAAATTCAGATGAAATTCAAATTCAAATTGTTTTCGAATACTTTTCAAATTTGAATCATTTTCAAATTCGAATTCAAAAAAGTTTTTGAATTTGCATAGATTTCCAATTTCCAAAGAGAATAAAATAGAATAGAATATAAAGGAATAGAACAGAAAAAAATAATAGACTAGAAAATAATATAACAGAAAATAAAAGAATAGAATATAATACAGTAAAACAGAACAAAACAGAATAGAAAATAAAAGAACAGAATAGACTAGAATATAATAGAAACAAATAGAATGGAATAGAATTATGTAGATAGAATATAACCATGTTCTAAATTTGGAATTTCAAATAGAATAAATTTGAATACATAAGAAAAGAATAGAGGAATAGAATCGAAAAAAAAGAATAGACTATAATAAAATAGACTATAATAGAACAGAAAAGAATAGAATTAAAAAAAAACAATAGAATAGAATAGAAAGAATATAACCATTTCCCAAGATTCAAATAGAATCAATTTGAATTTGAATTGAATAGAAAAGAATAGATTAGAATAGGAAGATGGTTAAATTCATTCTATTCTATTCTGTTGTTTTCAAATTGATTCTATTTGAATTTTGGAAAATGGCTATATTATTTATATTCTATTCTATTGTTTTTTTTTTAATTATATTCTTTTTTATTCTATTCGAATTTCAGAAAATGGTTATAATCTTTCTATTTTATTATTTTTTTTTTATTCTATTCTATTCCTTTCTATTCTATCCCATTCTATTCTGTTCTTTTATTTTCTATCCTATTTTGTTCTGTTTTACCCTATTATATTATATTCTTTTATTTTCTGTTATATTATTTTCCATTGTATTCTATTTTTTTCTATTCTATTCTATTTATTTTCTATTCTATTTTATAAAATTATTCGGATTTGAAAACAATTAAAATTCTAAAACTATTCAAAATTGATTAGAAAACGAATAAACAAAACAAATTCCGAAAACGAATTAAACAAATGAAACAAATCTAACAAAACAAATTTATGTAAATAACGAATCCAAATGAAACAAAACTAAACAAGTTTTTTCATTCTGCACATGTCTAACTGACAGTGAACAACGTGGTTTGTAGAAATCACTCCCTAGGAGCACACTTAATCCTTTGATCACCCCTGATGTTAACCCCTTCCCTTAAAACCAGTCCTCCTGCACTTGGGTCTATTGGTGTACTAGGTAGAGACAGGGCGCACCTACCTAGTGCAGTGTCATTTAAAAGGTTTATTAAAAGTATTAGAATAAAAATATATACTCACAAACAGAGCAATATAGAAGGCGTAAAAGAGATACAAGGCGAACACAGTGCCTCCAGGACTACTTCGACGCTCCACTACAGCAGGGAGGCCAGACCGTATCCAGACCATGTCCAGACCGTGCCTCAGAGGCTTTGAGGAAGAGGGTTCACCCTGGAAACACGTCAGCCTAGCCATATGGACACGGTCTGGCCTCCCTCCTGTAGTGGAGCTTTGAAGTAGTCCTGGAGGCACTGTGTTTGCCTTGTATCTCTTTTACGCCTTCTATATTGCTCTGTTTGTGAGTATATATTTTTATTTTAATACTTTTAATAAACCTTTTAAATGGTACTGCACTAGGTCAATGCGCCCCTCTCTTGTTTTTAATCATTATCCCCTTCCCTGTCGGTGTCATTTATACAGTGACAGTGCATTTTTTTAGCACTGATCACTGTATTGGTGTCACTGATCTCCAAAAATTGTCACTTAGTGTCAGATTTGTCCGCCACCATTACTAGTAAAAACAATAAAAAAAATAAAAATTCCATAAATCTATCCCATAGTTTGTATACATTATAACGTTTGCGCAAACCAATTAATATACGCTTATTGGGATTTTTTTTTACCAAAAATATGTAGCAAAATACATATTGACCTAAATTGATGAAAAAAAATTAAATTTTTCACATTTTTTTATATTCCATGTGTTTTAGAGAAGAAAGTAAAAAATATAGTTTTTTTTTCAAAATTGGCAGTCGCTCTTTGTTTATAGTGCAGAAAATAAATAATGCAGAGGTGGTAAATATCACCAAAAGAAAGCTCTATTTGTGGGGAAAAAAGACACAAATTGTATTGTATTGGGGTACGCGTCGCATGACCGCGCAAATGGCCTAGTCAGGAAGGGCATTAAACCTTCCGGAGCTGAAATGGTTAATGGGGAACACCTTTTCTTTCTTCTTCCAGTCAATCAGTCCAGTCAGTCACTATACCCCATGGCCCTGTTGGACTCCATCCACTGCTATTCTAACCCACCCAGGCATATACACTGTGTTCTCACACCTCAGCCCTCACCCTCCCTCTTTCTTTCTCCTCCCTCTTCCTCTTTCCAGGCAGGGAGGCTGCACATGCACAGCATGACCCATGTGACATAAATTAACAAACAAGGAGCGAGCCGGTGATATTACAATACAATTTGGAGCCCGAGTAAACGATCAAAACATCTGCAATAACTGCGTGAAATCTGGTAAGTTCCCAGCTCTGTTCATCATTCAGATTTTATTAAAGCATACAGGTAAAATGAACAAATTAAAGCATAATGTGTAAAATAAACAGTAAATGGATCAGCATCATTGGCTGTTGGTATTCACCCAAGACGCTGTAGCACTACTCTTGTAGTAAATACAGTATACACATATATACAACTGTGCACAAAAAACCTTTCAGTATAGAAAAAGCATGTGAATTGGTGTATCTATAAATCACATATCATAAGGGATGACCTTGTTTTTGGTAGTAATTCTGTGAAAACCCATTCTTCCATGGAAAAAAATAACTACATGTCAATCTGCTTTATGAATTGGTGTTGATGGTGAAGAAAATTATCTGTCAAACTATGATTATTTCAAATACAAACAGCCAGTTTATAAATATCAACCCTGTGCTATTTATTTACTGGCAAGCCAATGGTTTAATGACCTAAGGGTTATTTTAAATCTACAGTTGGAACTATCTTAAAAAAAAGAAGCATTTGTGAGAGGTCCAAATTGGCTGCCATCGCCTTAGGCTTAGGCAATCATGGGTCAGACAAGATATTCTCATTTATGACCTTTTGCAAATCATGTCACCTTCACATTGAGACACAAGGCGGTCTCCTTTTCAAAGATATATATTCTTGGTTCTGTTATAAATGTGATCCTGGATGGAACCCATCTATAACAGAACCAAGAATATACATCTTTAAAAAGAAGGCTGCTTTGTATCTCAATCTTGTAAAGGTGACATGACTCACAAAAGACCATAAATGAGAATATCTTGTCTGACCCATGATTGCCTAAGCCTAAGGCGATGGCAGCCAATTTGGACCCCTCACAAATGCTTTTTTCTAAGTTCCAAGTGTAGATTTAAAATTTAAATTTAAAATAACTCTTGGGTCATTAGATTTAAAATAGCCCTTAGGTCATGGAGTCCATTCACTGATTTTGTGGTTTGTCATTTTATAGGTATGCCCCTGTACATACAATAGGACAATTTTTCAAAAACTCACAGACACGAATAGGCACTTACCCAACTATAAAAGGTGTCAAATGGGTAGCCATAGGGCTTCATTGTGGTAATGAAGGGGAGCATCTACTGCTTTTAAGAAAGCAATTGCTGTAGTACTCTACAGAAACATTATATAGAAGCAGGATAATATATAATTCATTTTCATTTTTTTTAGGCTATTTAAGCAAAAGTTTGTGGACACCTCACAATCACACCTATATGAACTTTTTGGGCTGACCATACACTATTGAGATATACCATCAACTATGTAGTACTAGGGCCTGCCTTTTTATACTAATTAAATGGATTGTTTAGGTTTTAGTGAAGCTAAAGAAGATTGTACAGTGAATGTATAATCAGATTGTATTGTGCATGACTAGCTTTACCCATCTAATTTTAAAATTAGGTGCATAAATTCTAGCACATATTCTGTAACTGTCATAGACAAAGACTAGATTATTAAAATATTTTAGAGCTTTGTGGCTTCCAATTTTGTGACAACAGTTTGGGGAAAGCCCTTTTCTGTTCCCACATGACTGTGTCCCTAACCATAATGCCAGGTCTATAAAGACATGGTTTGATGAGTTTGGTATGGATGAACTTGAGTTGTCTGCACAAAGCCCTGACCAGGAAGATGTTGAACTCCTTTGGGATAAATTATAACCTCAGGTCTTCTCTTCCATCTTCTGAAAAGCTTTACCATATGAGTGGAGGGGTATAGTTATAGCCACAAAGGAGGGTTCATTTCATATTAACATTTATGGCTTTGATATAAGATACCCAACAATCTCAAGTATATTTAAACGGTGCCAAAACATTTTGTCACCCTAGGATGTGAGCTTCATGTGGACTCCAAGTTGATGTACTGATGTAAAGCATGTCAGTACTTATAACTAAGAATCTACAGGATGCCCAGTGTGTCATGAGATGTCAATATCATCAATTTCCTTGAGAGGAACATGCACCCACATAGGTAGCTGAGGGAAGAAGGAGAAAAGGTAAGTATTTAGCAAAGGTTAGGTTAGGGTTTAAAGGAGAAGTATGGCCAAAGCTCTTTTAGCCATGCTTCTCTTGTAGTATACAGAAGTGTATTTAGTTCTGCTCTCCTGTAACCCAGATCCAGCCAACTGTGGGCTAAAGTCCACTGCTGGCTGATGTCAAAGAGCCAGTACAGGCTCTGCAGAGACCCCAACAATAATGTCGGGATCCACCCAGGGCCCTGATCAGCAGCTGGCTCAGGCTGGTGCCACTGAAAGCCAGAGCCAGCTGCTCCCACCCTCTCCAGTCGAGCACTCTAGTGAACTTTGGAGGGCAGGGCACTAAGTGGTTAGTGATCGTCACTGCTCTGTGTGCAGAGCAGACCTGAGAACTGAGCAATCAGCAATCAGACTGGATCAATTCTGCATCTTCATAGGTGCATGTGATTGCTTATTTTTTTCAATCCCAATCACAGTCTTTTAATTATGCTTTGTTCTAAACTTTAATCATTTTGTTTGCATAGGATGAGGAAGAGTTAGAACATCTGTTGGGTTTGCATGCTGTGTGTGTCAACTTAGGAGATTTTTCAGTGAAGGTCTAATTGTTCTCTATATTTCTGTTATGGCACAACCATCAAGGATGACCTGGCTTACTGGTTTGTCAGACATCCATCACCAGGACAAGGAAAAGATCTCCTTTCTAGTTAAACCGATATTGTTTCTAAACCTGCCTATATCCTCGTAAGAGGGATTTCTCTTGTTTCCTGTTCCAACTGTTGCGCCCCCGTAGTGTAGGTGCATTTTTCTAGCAGGTTTTTGGCTAGGAAAGGTAAATTTAGTCAGGCCTGACTGTAATGTGCAGGCCTGGGTGTTTTGATCTGAGCTGGGAGGAGAGGCTCAGGGAGAATTGGGTGGACTAAACAGATGAGGTCACCAGAACCTTCCTCTCTGTATCCAGACACCTGGTGTTGGTCTCTGGGCAAAATGCTGGAAGATAGGTGGAGCCATCTGGAGTATTCTAATGAGCCCTGACCAATCCCCATGTAGGGTTGTCAGAGGGCAGGTTTCCTTAAATACTGTGAGTCAGCCCAATCTGGGAGGAGTAGTGTCAGGTGGAAAGTCGGAGATGTAGCAGAGGCACTGTGGAGCAGGCCCCTACCCGGGAGGTCGCCCCCAGTCTGGGGAGGGTGACCTTGGGGCCTGGGAGTTTGGGTGCAGCCAGGGATGAGAGAGATCCTTGGAGTAGCACAGGAGGAACAGGAGAACAGCGGAGGTGCTGCACAGTAAGAGACTTTAGGGAACCCACCGGTGTGGTGAGTGATGGTCCCTGGGGCTGAAGGAGAGAAGGTGCTGGAGCAGGCTGGGAGGAAGATGGACAGTCTGTGGGAGCCTTGGAGATCAGTCAAGGGAAGGAGAGAGTCACTGAGGAGAAGAGAAGGTCTATGGGACCTGGAGTCAGTGATGGGCTGGGAGTTGTAGTCCGTCAAAGGCCCGGTTAGCACATAAGTAATTTTGCTGTACAATCAGGGGCCCCGTGTGCCCTCTTGCCTGTAATGGGTGTTTCTGAGGTCCTTCCGGGACAGGGTAGGCCTCGCCACGTGCTAACCATGGTGAAGAACCGAGAGTAGAGGCCTAATAAATTCCTTTTAGGCCGGAAACTAAGTACTGAGCTGGAGGGTGAAGGAGCAATAGTCTGCAGAGGGAGAGTCTGCAGTGCCAGCGCACACATACAGGCTTGTATGTGCCAACTTTGTACTCTAATTCTTCTGAGCATCCCACAGTAAACCCTAATCCCCATCCAAGTTATTTCCCCCAATTAAACAACAAAAACAGGAGCTGGCCTGGTCAGTGTCTCTGTATGTGTGATATGGTGTGCTTGAGGTCAGCTAGCAGGTGAACCACTACTTTCAGCCACTCTCAAGGCAGCACATGGCTACACAACAATGGTCAAATAAATAGTAAGTAGGGAGAATTCCCCTTACTTTCTGTCCTGTGAAGAATTCTCCCTAATAGGAACATATGCAGGAATAAAAAGTTGACAGTGGTTCTGCTCCTTCTCCAACCAAAGAAATCAATTGTGGTTGTATTTTATGGCTTGCCTGTCTTGAAGCAAGCAGAAGGGAAAAACCAAAAATCTCAACACCATGTGTATGGGTTGGTCAATATCAATCCTTCCATTGGGGTGTGAGGTTCTGCACAACACATTTGTTATTCTTGTAGAACGTTCCTTTCGGCTGTGCAAAATCCTCTCCTGCCCTTGTTTTTCATGTTGCATTCTGCAGCAATGAGTTATAAAGCAACCACAAGAATTGATTTTTTTTCTATCATAAGACCTGAGAGACATGTGGGTCATACAATCTTCTACAATGATAATTCCGTTTTGTCCTTTTTGCATGTCATTATTTCTCACATCTCTATAGATTTCAAGGATGACACACTTTTTATGACACCGGGAATATGCTGCATAAGAGATCATGCGCTGTGCATTTTTTTTTTAAGGTAGACCTATTTGCAGTAAAAAGGATCATTTACCAGCTCCTATATTATGACTTTTAAAGGGAATGTTCTCACTGACCTTCCAGCTTCTCCATAATATGAAGCAGAAATGGAAACTAGAAGTCATAGATATTTTACAGTGCTCATTTTTAGCGGGTGAATTTCTTTTCTGAATCATGTTAATATTTAGCAATTAAAGTTGAACTGAACCTAGGCTATATGATAAAACTCACGGCAAGGCTTCAGAATCTATTAAGACATTTGAAAGCTTTTGACTACAAGTGCAATCCTTTCAGTTTTGCAATCTATTTAGCTGCTTAATGTTAGCTTTCATGTTGATCATGTTGATGTTGATGACAGCCTAGTTCCCACAAGCAAGTTCTTTGGTTTGTGAATTGGCAGTTACCCAGATTAAAAGCACACGGAAGTGTTGTGTCGGCTGTTTTTTTTTTCAGGATCAGGATAGCAGCCCAGGGAAAATCTTCACATTTCCAGAAAAGAATGTATCCTTGCCTAAATCAAGATGACAAAAGAGGAAACATATGCAGACACGGTAAGTTACAGCACCTCTCAGTTGCTGCAGTCCTTTTCTTCTATTCAATTAATCCATTTGACAATAGAGCTTGCATTCGTGTTTAAGGTTAAGACTTGCCAGGAAATTGTTTCTCTGGCAGGTGAGTGATAGAATATTATATGCTCCCTTCACTCAGCTGGGATCACACAGTTGGCATTTCTCCTTGTTGCCCTACTGTAGTGGCATAGGGAGATATAGGAGGGGTGGTCCTCATAATCCAGACTTTGTTTCCATTGGTCACATATCTATAGAGGCTCATAAACACCCATCAACAGTTTCTGTGGCTTCCTGTCCACATCACTGTCACCCAAGACTAAAGTTGTCCAAACACATAAAGATTTTTCCATTCGGCCTTCTGGCGGTACAGAAAAAAATCCAACAGATTCCATATAGAGCGAGTAGATGGATGAATCTCCCACTGGGGCTATTGTACTTTGACAGCTGCCCCTGCCAGAACAGTGTCTGCCCGTAATGCAGGGCACAGGGGTGCCCCCCTAATCCATGGGTCCGGCCCCCTAATCTACATGCTACCGCCCACCACCTGGAGGAAGCGCTGCCCATGACCTAGATGGGGTAAGTGTGGGGCTGGTGCCGCACCCCCCCCAAAAAAAAATATACCACCAGCCACCACTGGTGCCTGCATCTGATTGTATGCAACTTATGTTCAGCTGACAATTTTCCAAATTTTCCACCAAGCTCATTCAATTTTTCAGTTAAGTAATGTTGAACAAGGCCAATCATTTGGCCATTTCATCAGGAAATGTGCTCTATGTATGACCAACTTGACTCCAAACCAGCTGGATCAGAGTTTGGGTAGTTTTTGAACACCTCATTGCTGCTGGACTTTATAATTTCTTCCTATGAGAAAATATAGCTAAGCAGATATATTAAAAAATAAAACAACATAATTACATTCTTTCTTTATCTATTATTTAACTTAATATTATTATAATCTATTGTTTTCAAAGTGATATTAACACAGCTTTTTATTGAGTTCTGCAATTTTTTCATGTCATCTGCTAAAGTTATTATGTTTCTGAGATTTAATATACACCATATAAAATATTTATTGTCCTGTTTGGAAGTTTACAGATGTCCTTGTTTTTTTAAATTTCAGCCAGTCATGTCAGATTTTTTTGTACATGTCTTTTTTCTACAGTCTGTTGTCCTTGTATAATACAATTCTTGGAATTGAATTAGTTGCCTCTTCCAGAGTTCCCTTTTAATATTTAGTAATGTTCATATAACATCTAAAGTAAACAACACTCAATTGCGTATAATGTAACTTATCTGGAACTTGTCATGTGAAATGATTAAAGAACTTACAAAAAAAAAATACATGTTCATTCTCTAAAGATGTTATTACTGCCAATATACCACTGAGCTACTAAATCAGACAATTCTCACCTTACTTAGGAAATGTCATAACCTTCTCATAAATAATTATTCATTATGCAATGACACCTATCCAAATGCATAATACATGAATGACACTTTACTGTGCTATATAATAATCACCTATGCATTTCTCTTGTCAATGAGAATGAGCATTGATGTTAAAAGTTCTAACCACATTCATATCATACAGTCATTTCCTATTAGAAATACAGTTACATGTTACACTTTAAGGTATTTTTTTTCTTTTGTTTCCCACCTTGCCGTTAGGGATATATAATATTCTTAAAATGTAAGCACATATTATAATTTGCTGTAGAAGAGACGACTCTAGTTTACATCAGTCAGCACAAACTGAAATATTTCATAATAGCAGATGAGTTGTAGGTATAAGTTTAAATATAAGAGCATACACAGCTGTCATGGAGTATCAGGAAGGAAGCCTTCAACACCTACACACATTATCTTTGTGAGTGTGATTGAATGCCTCTGACCGTCTTCATTCTAGACAATGGGGTCAATTCACAAAAGGATTTTGCATGCAATATTTGGATCATGTAGCGCATTTAACCCAAATATCTCATGCAATATGAAAAAGGTCAAATCACTACAGGTTTATGCAGAATTTACCACAAAAGCTAAAGAGACGCTCAGTGAATAACGCATAAACCTGTCTAAAATTAAATTCATAAAAAAATAAGTGAACAAAATTATTTGTTAAATAAGGGTTGGCCTAGCCACACAAAATGTAACACATTAGCTGGTTGTTAGAGTGTAAGTTCACCTTTACAGAAAATCTGTACTGTGACCTTACACTGGACCCCCTCCTCATCCCCCCCCCCCCGGTCCTGCTGTACTGCAGTCCTGTAATCCTGCTCTATCGGGGAGCAGAACGCCAATTCACCAGTCCGGGGATTTTAAGTCCTCTCGGCTTTCTCTCCTCGCAGCGCTGACAGGACAAGCTAGACGGATTCTGGTTGGTCACCGCCATTCATGTGTGATGGTGCTGACCAATTAGAACGCCTCTTGTCAGTACACGCTGAGAGGTTTGGAAAGGAGATTAAGATGCAGGGTTTTCAAATCCCTGGACTGGTGAAATGCCATTCCGGTCCCTGACAGAGCAGGATTGCGAGACTATGGTACAGTGGTACCGGGGGTGTGGGGGGGGGGTTGGGTAGGGGTTCCACTGTAAGGTCACCTTCCAGATTTTCTGTAAAGGTGAACTGACACTTTAAGGAGCCGCCACCCGCTGGCATCCTTAAGAACCAGTAAACCAGTTGTTAAGGAGCTGGAACCCATCGGCATTCTAACAATCATGACTCATCTGCTATTAATTCAAAAGTGTCGCGCTACTAAGCTGGATAAGTGCAACAAATAAAACCCATAAATAAACCACATCAAAAGACAAGAGGTAAGTGATTGAATACTCTAGAATAATCCAATAGTGAAAAACAAAATATTCATTTCTTGTTTTACGTGAATGTAAATGTCCTTAGATCTTTATATAGGTCAGCAACCAACACAAATGACATCCAGATTTTCCATACAGTTGTCACCGTGAGCATGCAATATAATGTGTGTGATGCATCCATCACCAACGGATAAGGTGTATGCTTAACCCAAAAAATTGACACACCTATCACGGGTGGTCAAAAACAGCAGGTGAGTAAGACTCCTCTCTATTTTCCTTCAAATCCTGGATATACCCGTACCAGGAGGGGGCCACACTGGAATCTCACCAAACACTGCTCCTCTCTCATTACCTTACTGTCCTACACCCATGTTTCCAGACCTCTGGATGTCATTTGTGTTGGTTGCTGACCTGTATCAAGATCTAAGGACATTTACATTCATGTGAAACAAGAAATGGACGTTTTGTTTTTCACTATTGGATTATTCTAGAGTATTCAATCATGTCTTTTGATGTGGTTTATTTATGGGCTTTATAAAAATATGATGAAAAAAGTGAGTTTGGCGCTGTCTATATTCGTGTGTCTAAAATGGGATAGGTGTGTACAAATTCATGAGTGCTATTAACCGAGATAAAATGTATTTAAAACCCGGGATGCAACAAATTCCTCAATAATAATAGAAAAGTATATATATAAATTAAAGTGCTGATAATGTGTCAGTATAATTCAAAAACAAACGTGTACAACAAAAACAGTGCAAATGGGTGAAAGTGCAAACAGTGCAACAATGTATCAGAATGTCAAACCTCACAGATATGTTTGCAGGGGTTGTGAGCCACCTTCTAGGAATGAAGGTCTGCTCAGACCGGGGTCATCGAGTCAGCCCTCCCGTGGACCTGCTTCCTTCCTTGCGCTCCGTCACAAAGGGAACCCCTCTCGGTCACTCCCTCATGTCAAGGCAGATCCACATATAACAAAGTAAATACTCCAATGTGAAAGTAATTTTTAGCAGCAATATGCTGCAAAGAAGTATAAACTCACGGTTAAGCTTTGAGAAAGTCTCCAAGCGGAAGTCAGACAGGTGGATCGTTTGAGGCTTCCTGTGTTCCACCAGTTCAAAGCCGGAAGTATGTAATGACGCTCACTGGCTCCGCCTTACGCGTTTCGTCATAGCGACGTCATCGGAGGTCCACCTGTCTGACTTCCGCTTGGAGACTTTCTCAAAGCTTAACCTTTTTATACTACTTTGCAGCATATTGCTGCTAAAAATTACTTTCACATTGGAGTATTTTCTTTGTTATATGTGGATCTGCCTTGACACGAGGGAGTGACCGAGAGGGGTTCCCTTTGTGACATTTTATCTCGAATAGCACTCATGAATCTGTACACACCTATCTCATTTTAGACACATGAATATAGACAGCGCCAAACTCACTTTTTTCATTATATTTTTATGCATCTGACACCCAAAGGTGTCCCAGTGAGGATTTTTACCATTTTATCAGATTGTAGTAGTGTTGTTGGGCAGCGCCACGCCACACCTTTTTATACATTGATTATTTATGGGTTTTATTTGTTGCACTTATCAGGCTTAGTAGCACGACACTTTTGAATTAATTACTTATTACCGTGTGTATATCTCACATTGAGTGTTGCTAAGGATTTTTTCTTTTCTTTTTCCACTAGCGCAGTATTCACTTTTTTATTATGACTCATCTGCTGTCAGCGGGATTCCCCATCTGGCCTATATCAAACCCTTGTCTGAGCATGCATCCTAGCAAGCCAGAAAAGGGGGGGGGGCAAGTGAGCACCCCCATCTTTAACCATACCAGGCCACACCCTCAACATAGGGGGAATGCTTTGGAGGGGCTACCCCCAAAGCATCTTTCACTTTGTCCCCATGTTGATGAGGACAAGGGCCTCTTCCTCACAACTCTACCCCTACTCATTCACCAAAAAAAAAAAGAGCAAAGTAAAAAAAAAAAAATTAATAGCAGGAGCCAGTTTTTGACAAGTTCTTTATTAGAAAAAAAAACAAATAAATTTCCCTTGAAGTAAATCCAGCGCCAATCATGATGAACAATAGTTGCCACCAGCTGCTAAATAAACTAAGGGACGGGGTCACTAGGTGACGTTACCGAGCAACTCTGCCCCTTGTGCCGTCATCGAGCCAGCATGCATCAGTCAATGATGTCATAAGGGTGCTGGGTTGAACAATGACCCCCCCTTATTTTTTTTTCGTGGTGGGTGGGAAGTACAGCTGTCATTTGGCAGAAGCCAAGCGTCGGGTGCAGACTTTTTTTTTTTTGTGCGGGTCTGCAACCAGCATTCATTGTGATTGATGCTGGATTTACTTCGGGGACATTTATTCTCTTTTTTTTTCTCTTTTTTTTTAAATAAAGGACTTGCCAAAAACTGGATCCTGATTTTTTTTTCTTTGGCTATATTTTTTGGTGAATGATTTAGGGGTATTTTGTACCCCATACTCATTCACATGGGATGGGGCTGGGATCTTTGGGCCCCCTTGTTAAAGAGGGCTTCCAGATTTTGATAAGTCACCCACTGCATCCCACAACCCTGGCCCAGTGTCCTCATCAACATGGGAGCCTCCCCTTATGTTGAGGGCATGTGGCCTGATATGGTTTGGTATGGTATGGTTCCCCCTTTTTTCCTGGCCTGCCAGACTGTATGCTTGGATAAGGGTCTGGTATGCATTTGGGGTGGACCTAACGCCATTTTTTTTTTAGTTTTGGAATGAGGTCCCCCCAAAATTCCTACCACATCCGAAGGGCCTGGTATGGATTGAAGAGAACCCCACGTTTTCTTATTTTACTTTTTTAATGTTGGCTCATTTTTTGTTTTACATTCTGCTGTCAGCAGTGAATCTCGCTGACAACAGATGAGTCATGGTTATTAGGATGTCAGTGGGGCCCGGTTCCTTAACAACAAGGAACTGTGAGCTGAACTGTCGCAATTAACAGTGGTTGGAATACCATTGCTAAATGATTCAGTTCCTGCTGCAGTAAAATAACATGCAAAACACATGCTAAATACTGCAAAATAAAAAATAAAATTAACTTGTGCAGTATTTAATTTGCTTTTCTTTGTAAATTGCATGTCCTTGAGTTCAATACCTCATGCGTTATTTTAACTCAAATAATCATGTGTTATTTAATGCCTAGTAAATTGACCCCAATGTTTGGCAAGATCACAATTAAGCTTATTTGATTAGGCACTGCAATGTGACAGGGGCAGATGCAGTGATTGTGAAGATTTAAAGTGCTATTGAGTAGAAGCACCATTTGTGAAGACTCAAAGTGCTATTGGGTAGGTGCACTATTTATGAAGATTCAAAGTGGCACTGGGTAAACAAACTATTTGTGACAACCTATAGTGCAGATTGCAGCCTCACCATTTGTAAAAACTCAAAGTGCAATTAGGTAGATGCACCATTTGTAAAGACTCAAAGTTCTATTGGGTAGATGCACCATTTGTGAGCATTCAAAGTGCCATCAGGTAGACACCCCATTTGTGAAGATCTATAGTGCTGGTGGCAGACACACCATTTGTGAAAACTCAAAGTACAATTGGGTAAATGCAGGGCTGGTGCAAGAAATTGTGTCACCCTAGGCGGAACCTTATTTTGCCGCCCCCCTTGGCTCCAACCCCTTTGTCCTGCCCATGTATAAGGTTGAGGTTGCGGGGGCGGAGTTCTTTTTTCGGCGCCTCTCC
>BLSH010464798.1:284056-306941 GCA_018402905.1 Glandirana rugosa
TCCCATCTCTCCATCATGACACATCTTCTACAGCAGCTGGCAGGAGAGAGGAGGGGGGAAGACAGCAGCTGTGTGGGGGGAGCAGGGAAGCACACAAGGACCCTGGGAACACCAGAAGTAAACTGGATAGAGGAGAATGAAGGAGATTGGTTCCTCTAAATGCCACCCCCGCCATCCCCCCTATTCAGGTGTACAAGGGAGGCACATGGGCCCCGGTTGCAATTGCAACCCCTGTAACCCCTATCGTTGCACCCCTGGCTCCAGCCCTTCTGGCGTAAGGTGCATGACAAGACGATAAAGGTTTCTTCACTCCCATTGGAGTTTTCTCCAGCACAATATCTCCTTCATCTTTCCAGCATATGCTATATTACCAAAAGTATTGGGACACCTGCCTTTACATGCACATGAACTTTAACCTCCCTGGCGGTATTCCCGAGTGTGGCTCAAGGTTAATTCTCACTGCCAAAAGTGGTAACCCCGAGCCACACTCGGGGTTGCATTGCAGGATCCAGGCAAAGTTACTTACCTTGTCCCCAGGATCCTGCGATGTCCCCCCACTGTGTCTGCAGGCTATGTCCTCCGCCCGATGCCTCTGGGTTCCGGGCTGCCTTCCCTGTGAGCGTTGCGTCGCATGGAGACGGAGTCCGGCGGCAAATTCAAAAAGTGAAACACACACAACAGATACAGTACACTGTAATCTGTAAGATGACATTACTGTATGAAATCATTGCATACCCCTTTTATCCCTAGTGCTTTGCTCAGAGCCCTGCATGCACTTTTATATTATATATGCCATTCTTTCTGCCTGAAAACATGAGAGCGTCCATGGCATCCAAAAATCGTCCCTTTACGTCAAAAGTCTTTTATGACCAACTAGAAAACAGCGATAGTAAATAACAATCATTTGCAGAATTGAGTGATACTGATTTGTGGGGAAACTTATCATCAGACACTGAAAGTGACGACAGCGACAATTCTGCAACTGAACAAATTTCAGTGTTTTTGGTTTGATTAGATTATTGAATAAATGTTATTATTATTATTATATTATCGTTTTTGATAATTATTTATAGTTATTTATTATATTATAATTTATGATTTCCTGTTTCAAACTTTATCATACCTGGGATGTTTAATAGACTCTTGTTTGGACAGATTTAAGTGAGTTATTCCTAAGAATTATAGGCCTACAAAATAAAATGCCAAATTTCTATGCAAAACAATGTACTGCTTTGAGACACAAACATCTGACATAATCATACCACCAGGGAGATTAATGGCATTCCAGTCTTAGTCCGTAGGGTTTTATATTGAGTTAGCCCACCATTTGCAGCTATAACAGCTTCAACTCTTCTGGGAAGGCTGTCCACAAGGTTTAGGAGAGTGTCTATGGGAATGTTTGAACGTTCTTCCAGAAGCACATTTGTGAGGTCAGCCACTGATGTGGACAAAGAAGCCTGGCTTGCAGTCTCTGCTCTGCTCTAAGTTATCCCAAATGAGTTCTTTTGGGCTGAGGTCAGGACTCTGTGCAGGCCAGTCAAGTTCCTCCACCCAAAACTCGCTCATCCGTGTCTTTATGGACCTTGCTTTGTGCTCTGGTGAGCAGTCATGTTGGAATAGGAAGGGCAATCCCCAAACTGTTCCCACAAAGGTGAGAGCATGAAGTTGTACAAAATGTCTTGGTATGCTGACGCCTTAAAAGTTCCCTTCACTGGGGCTAAGGGGCCAAGCCCAACCCCCGAAAAACAACCCCACACCATAATCCCTCCTCCACCAAATGATTTGGGCCAGTGCACAAAACAAGGTCCACTGGTCCAAATCATTTGGTGGAGGGGGGGATTATGGTGTGGGGTTGTTTTTCAGGGGTTGGGCTTGGCCCTTTTGTTCCAGTGAAGGGAACTCTTAAGGCGCCAGCATGCCAAGACATTTTGGACAATTTCATGTTCCCAACTTTGTGGGAACAGTTTGGGGATGGCCCCTTCCGGGAACCAACATGACGGCGCACCAGAGCACAAACAAGGTCCATAAAGACATGGATGAGCGAGTTTGGGGTGGAGAACTGGCCTGCACAGAGTCCTGACCTAAACCCGATAGAACACCTTTGAGATGAATTAGACTACTCATCCACATCAATGCCTGACCTCGCAAATGCGCTTCAGGAAGAATGGTCAAACATTCCCATAGACACACTCCTAAATCATGTGGACAGCCTTCCCAGAAGAGTTGAAGCTGTTAAAGCTGCAAAGGGTGGGCCGACTCAATACTGAAATATAAAGACTAAGAATTTGATGCCATTAAAGTCCACGTGCGTGTAAAGGCAGGCGTCCCAATACTTTTGGTAATATAGTGTATCTAAAAAGCGGTATCACAAAACGGTCACTATGCATATGATCAACGCTGCTAGGCTATGTGGGGCAGTCTGCTGGAAGTCAACTTCTCCTCCCTCGATGAAGGAATGGCTTCATCGTATCAATCATATAGTAGAGATGGAGGAGCTGATTTATACCACTCAAGATCATTTCTCCAAATTTTCTTACACATGGGAGGCCTGGACAACCTTTCCAGGTATACAGAGCCCCAAATAGGGTATACAGGGTCCCAGATAGGGTATACAGTCACCATATAGGGGTATACAGGGTCCCAGAAAGGGGTATACAGTGTCCCAGATAAGGTATACAGAGCCCCAGATAGGGTATACAGTCACCAGATAGGGGTTCACGGTGCCCCCCTCCCCGAAGTCTGAAAAAGTCCCGCACTTACCCCATCTAATAGGCAGGCAGGCAGGCAGGCAGGAGTGTGCAGAGATCGGCATGCGGCCAGCGGCTGTTGTATGCAGAGGCAGTGCTTGCGGTGAGCAGGCTGTCTGTATGCAGAGGCAGTGCTTGCGGTGAGTGGGCTGGAGCCTGGAGACTGGAGTCCGGCATCTCTCTCCAGTCTCCATGGCCAGAAGTGCCACAGAGGCTCCTCCGAGATCAGTCACTGCCGTCTATTGGATGGCGGTGATTGATTGACACTACCAGGAGCCAATAGTCGGCTTAAGGCACAGAGCAAAGTGCCTCAAGGCAGGATTAAACCCTGCCATTGAAGCGTGATGCCTGCAATCATGTGATTGAAACAACGTCATGCTTCCCATTGTTCAGTGTGTCCAGTGCATGTTAATTTAACCGCTTTCCGACCGCTGATCGGCATTTGACGGCGACAGAGTGGCTCTGTAAGGCAAAACGCTGTCATATGACGGCGGCTGCCAGATTGCTCACTGTGTCTGGGGAGGGCCAGGGAGCAGGTGCGGCGGATTCGATCTCCGCCGGCCACCCGCGATGCCCCCCCCTGGAGTGAAAGAACGGAGGTCCGTGTAAGTAAACACGGACCTCCGTTCTGTGAGGGGGGAAGGGAAGGGCTGTGATCACAGCCTTCCACTACATGGAGGCTGTGATCACTTCCCTTCCCCAGCTAGGGCAGTCCCCACACAGTAAGAACACTCCCAGGGAACACAGTTAACCCTTAGAGCGCCACCTGCAGGTTAACCCCTTCGCTGCCAATGGTATTTATACAGTAATCAGTGCATTTTTATAGCACTGATCGCTGTATAAATGCCAATGGTCCCAAAAAAGTGTCAAAATGTTCCAACATGTCCGCCGAAATATCGCAGTACCGCTAAAAATCGCAGATGGCCACCATTACTAGTAAAAAATAAAAACCCCAGAAATGAATTCTCATCATCCGTAAACGTGACCACTTTTGCGCAAACCAATCAATAAACGCCGAGTGCAATTTTTTTTATCACAAATATGAGGAAGAATATAAATCGGCCAAAACCGATGAGAAAAAATGTTTTTTTATATTTTTTTTGGATTTGTATTTTAGCAAAAAGTAAGAAATTTGGGTTTTTTTGCAAAATTGTCGCTCTTCTTTTGTTTATAGCGGCAATCAGAAATGACGCAGCAGTGATCAAATATCATCAAAAGAAAGCTCTATTTGTGGGAAAAAAAGGACGCAAATTTTGTTTGGGTACAACGTTGCACGACCGCGCAATTTTCAGTTAAAGCGACGCAGTGCCGAATCGCAAAAAGGGCTCTGGTCTTAAAGGGGGAAATCCTTCCGGGGCTGAAGTGGTTAAACAAACTTTTTTTTTAAAGGGGACTTTTTTAAAAAATAGTTATTTTTTTCTGGTGGGCGGTGCCCGGGCTCCCCCCTATGGGCGGGCTGCCACTGCTCTCCAAAAGCATTCTCTCCAACTGTCCTTTCCACTCTCCCTTGTGCCTGCCACCAAGATCTCGCTCCTGGCTGCACCCAAGCTCTACCCGACCTAGGTCCCCCCCCCCCAGACTGGAGGCTCCCCGGGGCCACAACAACCTCCACACTATCTCATCTCTCCAACTTCCACCTGGACTCCTCCCTTGATTGGGCTGACCCTGGGTATTTGAGGAGGCCTGCCTCCTGCCAATCCAGATTGGGGATTGGTCAGGGCTCCCCAGAATACCCCAGATGGCTTCACCCACCCCCCACCTCTCTTTCCAGAAAGCTTCAGAAGCTTCTCTGGAAAGAAGTGGGAGGTCCTGGTGACATCATCTGTGAATCACCCAGTCCTACCCTGAGCCACTCCTAGCCCAGAATCCAAAACAACCAGGCCTGCATATTTTCAGGCCTGGCTAAATTTTACCTCACCTAACCAAAAATCGAACTCTAGCTCCTACCTAAGTAGAGGGCGCTACACTGTAATCTCACCGAGGGCATAAAGTGATGTTAAATTCCCTTCACAACCTCATATCACACTATCATTGTGATTTTATTAGATATATTTTATCAGAAGGAGATGGAGGGTGTAGTTGATTGTGTCCCCGCCCCCTCTCCCCATTCTCCCATACCTCCACCACCCTTATCCCATACCCCCCTCATTCTTTTCTCTTTTCAACCTCCGTCTTTTCTTTTTAACATATAGTAAGATCTGTACTATAGCTAATTGTTTTTCAACCTTTCTTCAGACAAGGCACCCTTTAAAATTCTGCACAATCTCGAGGCACCCCATTCTAAAAGGTAAAAAATTAAATAAATAATAAATAGGGTTTCTCAACCAGGGTTCTGTGGAATGCTAGGGTTCTTCCAGAGGTTTCTAGGGGTTCCTTGAGCAATGAGCAATTTCTGCCTCTCAGATAAGTTCCCACTGACACCATTAATCTTTTTAGCTATTTGTGAGGGGGTAATTTTTCCCACTGGCTATCACACTAATGTATCATGAGGTATAGATATAGTAATTTTTAGCAGGGGTTCCCTGAGACCAGAAAAAATTCAAGGGTTCCTTTGTGTTGAAAAAGTTGAGAAAGGCTGGCTTAACATAACAGAGCAGCATCCACACATGTAGTACACCCAATGTTAGAGGTGATCTATCCTTCCACACCAAACACACCTTTGCACACTGGTACTGACTAGTATTCCAATGTTTCTCTTATCCCTCAGTTTCTCCCCCTCAATCAGCTAATGTGACCCCAGTGCTGATGGAGAGGGGCAGCGGAGGGGCTACTCTTTTGGAAACTTCTGATGTTAGAGAAGGCTCCCTTATCTCTCCATACCCTCAGCGCACTACGGGGTTGGGGCAAATAGAAGGTTAGGGAGTGGATTGAGATAGTCGCTTGACATTCTTGCAAGAATTATACTAATATGTTGGCGATTATAACGGGTATTTCACGTACAATTTCTATGTCATTACTGGCAGTAGACCATTCATTTGTTTTCATTCTTTTATGGTGATTATAGTTAACCACCCCCATTTCTTTATAGGAATTTTTGATGTTACAACATATATTCCCATAAAGATCCATGACAGCTCTATGGGTGTCCGGATGCAAGCGGGCTGGTGTATGGTTACATCAGGCTATCTCTGATCCTCCAAGTTTAGTCCATTTCAATAAACCTGGCCAAAAAGCTGCACAGAGCTTTCAATCAGACCTGCCTGAAAAACTAACAGGCGGACCTGATCAGAAACCCTGTGTGAAATGCCCTATGCATGCATATCTCATACCTGATAGGTCATTGAGCAAGCTGACAATCACTGTAATGGTCAATGCTACTGCAGCAATAGGCATGATCTTCTGTGTCCTGCTCAGGTCCCATGTAACCAACTGCCCTACTGCAAACTGACCACAAGGGGGTGCTTGCCACCACTGATAGAACACCTTGTATTCTCTGATTGGATGAGGCGGAGATTGTGACAAGGACATACCTTCTCCCAACCTCTTCCAATCAGAAAACAACTTGTATGCATTGAGAAAAAAAATGCAAGTTTTTTTTCTATGAATGGCAGCAGTTCCAAGTGAGCAATCCTCTGTGGTGCAGAGGTCAAGCCACTTGCACAGGGCCTGGAATATCACAGCTACAGTATCATTGTAGTAGTGCCAGCTGTAGTGCCAGTTTCCCTAGCAGCCACTCAGGTATGAGATATGCATACTAAGATTGGACCAAGCTACAGCCCATAAAGTATGCAATAAAGATCATAACTGAAGTTCGGCTTTAAAGTGGTAGTAAACACCACTTGGACTCTTGTACCCACAGTATACCTGTTGGAACAAGGAATATCTCCTAAACAAGCATCTCTTAGGAGATATTCACTGTCTCTGCAGCCAGTGATGTCATCAGCACATGCGCTCTGTGTATGCCGTCCTCTCAGATCTCTGTGCCATGGCTGTGACATCATTGTGGGTCGCCCATTCAAATGATCGGGGCCCGTGAAACTCGAAAGAAGACTGAGTGAAGATGGAAGCCCTGACAGCAGTGACAGCGTGTCGCTGGAGGGTTTCATTTTGTAGGTAAGTCATTCATAATTGCACACTATGACATTGTCTTGCGGGGAGAATATTTTTTTTGCATAAACCTAATCACAAAAATCTCATATAAGCTTTAACATGTAAATATAAGTCCAAAAGTGATTTTCAGTATTTTTTAAAAACAATAAGAAAAAATTAACAGCCCATTAAAAGATAAATTAACAAAACCAGCTTTTGCTGCAATATTCACCTTCAGTACAGAGATTTGCCCCGCAGTGCTTTTTTCTGCCACTAGATGTCTAACGAATGTCAGTCTAATGAACACATTATTCAACCCTCTTTCTCTAAACTTGGCCTGTGATTGGACAATAAAAGTAGAAGCAGCATGTGGCAACACGCGTTACATGCGTTTACGCATTGCCCCTTGCTGTACAAGGACTGCAAAAGGCTTCTACCATATGTAGTGCTACCCCCTGTAGGAGTCGCTGATGTCTGGGTTCCCCACTGCTGCATAGCCAGTCACCTAGTATTTCCTTCTTGCATCCAGACACAGAAATCAGTCCTATGGCTTGTTTTTGCTATTTTTATTATGGGATGATAACTTGGACGGGGTAAAGGATTATGGCATGTCCAACTTGAAAATGTCCAACAATCAAAACCAGGGACAACTTCCTTCCTATTTACAGATTCCTCTTCTTCCTTCCACCTCCACAAACCTGGTTCCCTTGTACAGCTTCTGCTGAATCACTCTCAGAGGCACTAACAGTCTCTAGTTAGATCAGCAACAGCCCACTATAGGCTAGGAACTCGCAGTCCCTTGGCAAAGTAGTACATGTGGAGTCAACGGCGTCTCACACTACCTTCTGCTTCCCCCATAGATACTGATCCTAGTTCTGCTGCTTGCAGAAATGCTAGCCCACCTGGCTGCCACCAACCCACTTAGCTGCTCTCTCTTCCCAGTCCTCCCGACTGACATACACATGGAGACTCCTCAGGGCAAGGTTGGATGAAGACTTGGCACACCACTGTCTTCAAGAGAGACCTGCTACAGCTAGCAGTCTCTCCCCTTGTCTGTCCCTGCACCATGCTGGTCTACTCACTGTCTCTCCTTGCTCCTGCTGCCTCTCTGGTTAGGGTCCCTTCAACTGGCTCCTGTGGTCGGATCGTTCCAGGCCAGCCTCCCAAGCTCCAGCCCGAGGTAAAACCCCTCCCTAGCAGGGGTCTCTTAAGGGCCCCTGACAGACTCTCCTCAGCACTTCTTTTCCATCTTCCACTGACTCCCTTACTGGCATAGCTCATTCCTATTTAGGGTCTCCTTAGTCCCCTGCCAGGCCCACTCATGGGGATTGGCTAAGGGTTCTTAAATATTCAAGGCAACCCCTCCTAACTCATGCCCACTATTTTCTAGAATGTTCTCCAACATTCTAGAAACAGGGGGAGGCACCAGAGAGTTGCCAGGATGAGTCATCCAGTCCTAACCTTGAATAACCCTGACCCAGATTCCATGTCTCAGGATTATCCCTGGGCCAGATACATTTTCCTGTACTACCACTAGTAGCACACTAAATTCAGGTACTGACAAAGTTTGTATTTAATACATTCATGATGTATTAATTATTACAGCACTGTATCAGTTTGTGTCTTTTATATCTGCCTGGAGTTCAGCTTTAAAATGATTTAGAGCTCCCTTTCCTTCTTCCACTGTTCCATGCCTATTAGGTGACCTCCTTATAGTCTTTGAATTACAAAATCTTTTTTGTATTCAGCACTATTCTTTCAAGGTTCTCTCTTTCAAACACATAAAGCTCATGCACAGATTGCTAAGATATTGTGACAAACAGCTTTTATTTTATCTAACATTTTATATCTGCCTTGAGTTCAGCTTTGAACCTGCAGTCTTTATTCAAAGCATACCTAGCGATCCTGGCATGAAGCTTCTTGTTACTTCCTGTTATTGTGTGACAACCCAGTCCTTGTCTCACCCAATTGCTCTCCAATCACCATGTCACATGCCCTTCCAGCAGGGACTCTGGGGTTGATTTACTAAAGGCAGATTGAATGTGCACTTTGCAAGGTACAGTTGCACTATGCAAGAGCAGTTGCTCCAGAGCTTATTAAATGAGCAGAAGTTCTGCTGACTTCCATCATTAAATCACATGCAAGCAAAAATGCTGTTTTTTTTAATTTTCCTTGCACGTGATTGGGTATTATTTGAAAAGTGAAGCTTTACCTCATTTACTAAGCTCTGGAGCAATTGTACTTGCAGAGGGCAACTGCACTGTGCAAAGTGCACAGTCTAGTTGCCTTTAGTAAATCAACCCCTATAAGCGGCCATGATGACACAGTGCACATGCGTGTTCTTCCATTGCCTCTATCAGGAGACCCTCACTAAGAAAGTTTATGGAGATAGGAAGTAGCTGCAATAGATCAGCAGTGCTGAGGTGCAACAAAGAATGAAATAAATGGCGAAAAAATAAAATTGCTATGTTTCGTACACTTGTATGACCGCACATTCAACTTTTTCTAAAATCGGCTGTTGGCAGTTGCCTCTAGCATACTGACAGTAGTCAAGTAATTGTACAACAAAGCCAAACATAGTGACGTGTTATGAGCATCTAAAGAGGAAGTTCAGGTGAATGTGATTTGTGAATTAGGAACACAGGTTTACACGACCGAGCACTTCCTGGATTCCAAGCATGCATGTTTGCACTTCCAACTTTTGTTGGGCCAACTTCTGTACACACGAGTCAACAGTCGAACAATGGCTTGTTGGCCAACAAAAGTTTTCTAGTTTGCTCAGCCAACTTCTGTTATACGACTTAATAATTAAACATCCCACCAATAAACAGGTTAAGTATTATTCTGTCCCTCATAATGTGTACTCTAGACTTAATCATTTTTTTTTTCATTCCAGCACCACTTTTGGCAAGTACAGTGGCCTTGGAAATTGCTCCTATAACCTTGTTTGATCACACCCCTATTGCCCTAGACCCTACTCTGTCAGCTACCACTCCCAAAACCTGTCATTGGTGATTTTCTCCTTCAATCATCAGTTACGAGAGAGAAGCTCTCTATGGAATTGCCTATGTTTTTTTTAACTAAAGTATGACCACACGTTCAACAATCAGCTGTTGGCGGTACTGACATGAGTCAAGCAATCAGCCAACAAAGCCAAATGTAGTGACATGTTACGAGCGTATAACGAGGAAGTTCAGGTGAATGTGATTTGTGAATTAGGAACACAGGTTTACATGACTGGGCACTTCCTGGATTCAGAGCATGCGTGTTTGCACTTTCAACTTTTGTTGGCCCAACTTCTGTACACAAGAGTCAACAGTCGTATACCGGCTTGTTGGCCAATGAGAGCCGGCTCACACTACAGCGACTTGGGAGGCGACTTGTGTCGCTCCAAGTCGCCCCCAAGTCGCTTGCCAAGTGAAATACCATAGAAGTGAATGTGAGCGGTCTAAATATACACTACTGAAGTCGCTCCGACTTCAGAAAAGGTTCTTGTACTACTTTGAGGCGACTTCTATCCGACTTGTGCCCATAGAAATCAATGGAAGTCGCCTCCAAGTCGGATCCCCCTTCTAAACATAAGCAACTTCACAGTGAAAAGAATAGAATTTATTTTAGGGAAACCCCCTCCCTCCCTTCTCCGATTGGTCACAGCAAAGTCGCCTGGCATGAAGTTGTGTTGTAAGTCGCGCTATAAGTTGCCCAAAGTCGCGCTGAAGTTGCTTTCAAATTGCCTAACAAAGTCGCCCCGTAAGTCGGATCGCCCCTGTGTGAACCGGCTCTGACATTTTTCTGGTTTGCTCAGCCAACTTCTGTTGCACGACTGTCGAACGTCGGCTGTTGTAATCGCGCATACTAATGGTCGGATTATCATACAACAAGCTGTTGTAAGACTGTTGTTGTATGACCGTTGCATCGTGTGTACGGGCCATAAGTCGATGAAAGCTGATGGAAGACTGTAAAAAGCTCTTATTTCATTGGAGCACTGAATAGAGTTATAAAAGTCACCTGTATGTTTAGAGTACATTCTATTCACTGAGCCTAGTTTACATTTATGGATTGCGGCAACATGCGTTGCTGCAACGTGTGGCAAAACATGATACATTTGTTGAAGCATTGGAATGCCTTTAAGTATCCTAAGATTCCACTCTTTTCCAAATGGGAATATAGATGGATTCTAAGATAATGGAAATGACTGTGAGTGGAATTTTATACCTTATTTTTTCTTATCATTTAAATACATTTACTACACTATGAGATTTTATATCTTGTCTCCAGTGGAGTCATTTCCATTATCTTAGAATCCATCTATATTCTCATTTGGAGAAGAGTGAAATCTTAGGATACTTAAAGGCATTCCAATACGTGTTTTGACCTACCAGTAAAAAGGGGTCAAAAGGCTCTGGTGAGTTGCCATCTTTATGAGCACTGGGAGATTTCTCACGTATACAGCAAATAAGGACTCACATGGTGATGGGACATATATATTGACTATGTAACAATATGATTCACAAATTATGAAAATCATCTACATGGGCTTTACATGATTATGATTTACAGGATATATGATTTTAATGTTTGATGTATATGTTATATATGTTTATGATTAATGTGAAGTGGGGCACAGTGTGGATTCATTTCTTCACTAACACCTTTATTTCACCAGTAGTCTAGTCAGCGCCATCACCTTTCTTATATGATACACAATTTTATACCATAGTTTGTGGGCGGTTTACTTTTCCTACAGACTAAATAATAAACAATGATTTGGGTTATTTTCACAAAAAATATAGCAGAATACATTTTGGCCTAAATTTATGAAGAACAATTTTTTTTTTTAATTTTATAACAGAAACAAAGAAAAATGTGTTTTTTTCCCTTTTGTCCTTTATTTAGCAAAAAATAAAAAAAAACCCAGTTGTGAATAACTACCACCAAAAGAAAGCTCTAATTGCTAAAAAACAAAATGATAAAAAAATGTCATATGGGTACAGTGTTGCATGACCGCGCAGCTGTCATGTCAAGTGTGCAGCGCTGAAAGCTGAAAATTGGCCTGGACAGGAGAGGGTGAAAGTGCCCAGTATTGAAGTGGTCAAATGAGATCTAACATAAAATCTATATAAAGCAAGCAGGACTGTCTTACTCCTGCTGGAAATTCCTCTTGAGATAACTAAAGATCTACAGTATATAGTGGAATCAGGACCACCCTTCTCCTGCTGGTGATCCCTCTAGTGATAAGTAAAGATCCATTAAGCAACATCAGGATCTCCTTCCTCTTTCTGGTGATCTCTCTTATGATAACTAAAGATCTACTGTAAATACAGAGGAATCAGAGGGCAGCCAAAGTTAGGGCCCTTGAAGAAACCGCAACAGTTCCCAGCTGACAACAGGTTAACTTGTATGAATTTAATTTCTTACCAGACACCGGGCACCTTTTCCTGGGTCTCTGGACACATGCTCTGATTTGGTAAAAGTCAATTTCAAGTCAGACTGGGATAGAAGTTGCTGTGATCTCTCTCTTTCAATCCTACTAAAATAGTCCCTCTTTTCCTTCTTTACAAACGGTGGGAATACTCTCTAATACAGCCTTTGTAATCCAAAGGCAGTGGATTGTTCCCAAATAAAGAAGAGTTAAGATAATCTTACTGGGGCAGAACTATTAAATGAAACCAATTAACAATCTGTGGGCCAAGAGGCCTCTCATCACAGTAGGCACTCTCAAATCTGCAGTTGTTTTCATGTAGGTTTATGAAAGGGTGCTTCCTTGCAAGCTAGCATGCAGCAGTAGTAGCCAGTGGGTCTCTCCTGCTGGTCAGGGGTCTGCTGATGGCCGCAGTCACTTCCTGCACCCAGCAAGTGAAACACTGATTGCAAGTGCAGGCTCTCAGGATCCAGGTTCCCTCACAGGTAGCACTGCATACAGCATGATGATGGCAGCAGTCTTCTCCTGGACAGCACAGCATCAGATAGCTCCAGAAAATGCTGGCCACACACCACTGTTTCCCTTTCACTCCAACATTGTGGTGCTCTTTCTCAGCAACAGATCCCTTCTCCTTGCTTTGTTGCATCAGCCAGTGACCGCCACGATTGAATCAGACCCACCCCCTGCACTGCAGACACTTTATAGATGAGCAAAATTGGTCTGCTTAAAGATGGCTGCTGCACTAATGTATTAATGAATATTCAGTTCAACCCTGTCCACACTGCAGAAGGATAATACAGCAGCAACAAAGGAAGAAGTTCCAAAGCAGTCGTCAGCTACTGCCGAAAACTGATGTGTGCATCTCTGCATACATGTAAGAATACCATTAGGTCATTCATACTGGCTCACAGACAGAGCGATGAGATGGTATTTACATATAATTTAGTAAATCAGGACAGTATGTTTATATGTATAGGAGTATAATTGCTTCAGTTAAGAAGGAAAACAAAATACTAGAATAAACTCTAGGTTAATAACAGCTAATTCAAAATTGTCAAATATTTCATATGTAGCTGGATAAACTTTCTGGTTTATGTTCAAGAAGAGTTATTTTAAAGGAATTTGTGAACCTAAATCCCTTACTTAGGAGACTCAGTATCGGTAAGGCGATGATGACGCTTCATATAAATGTGAGGGTTTATTTTCTCTTTTTCTGCTTGCATTTGAGCTAAATAAAATGTATTTCTCAGACAGAGCAAAGATCCTGTCTGGGATACTGCATGTTTTTTATTTAAGCAAAAATATAAAAATCGTTAACAAAATGATTTATACAGCACAACCTCTGTTTGAAGATCATAACTTTGTGAAGAGGATTAAGATCTAGTGATAAAAAATGAATGTATTAAATTAATTCTGGGAAGATTTATAAAACTGGTTGCCAGTTAAATAGATTATAAATTGCAACTTTGATATGAGTACTTTAGAAGCACTATTGTGTATTTAATAAGATATTTTCAGGGTGAGGGCAGCAGGGGCTTATAAAATGTATTTACTAAGCACAAGATTTCACTTTAGACATTAACAAAGGATGAATCACGATTTTACTGTGTTATTGCACATTGTGTTTTTTGGGGTTTTTTTAAGGAAAAATATCACATTTTATTTCATTTTTTAAGTTGATGTTTTTAAAGTGTTGTTCTAAACATAAACATAATAAATATAATAAACATTTCATACATAGCAGAGGATTCCCAGAGCACCATGGGTTTGCTCGAGAGCAGATTTTGCTTGCTTTGATCCTCTGTTTGTTTGACTGAAACTTTGGACCTAGTTATCTGATAGGGGATCATTTCCTGTTCTAATGACTTTAGCTATTGGTATCTGTAAAAGAAAATGATATGTAGCCAACTATGTGTGTCACCTGCTGGATAAAAAGTAGTACACAAAATATGAATATTTCATTTTTATCTGACAGAAAAAAAAGAGAAATCCATTTTAAAATATCATTTTTTGTGCTGACAAAAATGAATAATGAATGTTAATATGTACAAATAACTTACTCTAAAGTGGAACTAGATTTACCTGTTTGCCAAAACAGTTACATTTAAGGCATGTCATAAATGATAATTATCACAGTTGTTTGTGCTTTCAACCACACTGTCAAGCCATCAAATGGCTGGTGTCATAATCGATCACATGTACAGCGCCATGGCAACTGAGGATCATACAGAGGCTAAGCTTCATTGGCTGTAAAGGCTAGGAGGGTTTAGTTCCACTTTAAATGTTTCTGCCTTCTGATCAATATAATTAAAGTGTGCCTGTTTTGTATAAACAACAATGGGCATCCTATATATATTCAAAATCCTTTATTTCCACTGATATCACCAATACCTTCATCATGTCCAGATAATAATAACAAGAGGTCCCAGTTAATTATTCACTGGACTCATAGAGAAGACACTAAAGATGGCACAGCATAACTGTCTCAGTTATAGACTGGCAAACACATTGGTTGACTTTGTGATATTGTACTGCTTACAGCAGGAGTCAGCAACCTTTTTCCACGTAAGGGCCAGATTCAATGTATGTGAATGCATGGAGGGCCGCAGTCACCTGCTAATAAATAAACATAATAATCTGGACCCCTTTACATTGCACAGCCTCTGCACCTCTGGACTTCTTTGCATTACACAGCCTCTGCACCTCTGAACCCCTTTAAATTACGAAGCCTCTGCACCTCTGAACCCCTTTAAATTACGAAGCCTCTGCACCTCTGGACCCCTTTACATTACACAGTCTCTGTACCTCTGGACCCCTTTACATTACACAGCCTCTGCACCTCTGGACCCCTTTACATTACACAGCCTCTGCACCTCTGGACCCCTTTAAATTACACAGCCTCTGCACCTCTGGACCCCTTTAAATTACACAGCCTCTGCACCTCTGGACCCCTTTAAATTACACAGCCTCTGCACCTCTGGGCCCCTGTACATTACACAGCCCTCATACCTGTGGACTCCCTTTACATTACACAGCCCTCCCTGCACATCACACAGCCCTCCTACTCAGCTCCCTCTGCATATTACACAGCCCCCCCCCCCATGTCATGCTTTAAAATTGTGCACACTCCTGGAATAACGACAAACTACGGTACTTAAAAATCTCCATAGGAGACGCTTTAAAAACTTCTACAGGTTACCAGTTTAGAGTTACAGAGGTCTTGTGCTAGAATAATTGTTCTTGCTCTCGCGCTAATGATCATGATGATACCTCAGATGTGTGGTTTGAACACTGTTTACATTTGCGGTCGTGACTTATGTATGCGTTTGATTCTGCGCGTGAGCACGGAGGAATGGGGCACTTTAAAAAAAACTTTTCTTATTTATTTTATTTACTTTTGTTTATTTTTGCACTTTCCCTTTAAAAAAATTCTGATCTCTTTTATTGCTGTCAGAAGGAATGTAAACATCACTTGTGATAATAATAATAGGCAGTGACAGGTTCTCTTTATGGAGGTATCTGGGGTCTATAAGACCCCCAAATCTCTCTTTTGCACTTAAAAGCATTCAAAACGCCAAGTTTGGTTGTTTTGAATGCTGTAATTTTTTTAAAATTTGCTGCCTTTAAGTCTTCTGTAAACCAGAAGTGATCTCATAACATATCTTCCGGGTTACTAGATCCGAGCGGATGTGCCGGCTGGCCGCTTGGGCCTCCCGGTGGGACGGGAGAGCCTGGGCGATCCATGGAGGGGGCAGACATCCCCTCCTGCTGCTTGGGATAACAGCCGAACGGCTTCTTAGCCGCATTGGTTGTTATCTCAAGAAAGCCGACCAGGGGTTAAAATGTCTGCAGGTCGGGTGCACATGAATTCATCAAGTGCATCGACGAGCCGGACATTTAACGGCGGTGGGCAGGGTGCGGCCCGCAGGTTACCCATCCCTGGCATACAGGGTATGGACAACATTAACATACAAAAAAGGAAACTGCATTTTGTTTTTCTGTAGCTTATAGACAAACACTAGAATACAGATTTGGAACTCATTAAAATGATTTTTACATTTTGAATAGGTTAGGGGGTTAGAACCCATGCCCGGTTTTTATTGCTGTGTGCATCCCTGTTAGCAAGATTTACTCTATTTGTCCTGGTGACTATTGAAAGTGTGGGAAAATCCAAAAATTTGAGTTGTCACCAGAATAGAGATAAGCCTTGTACACATGGTGCAACGGTGCAACGGTCATAAGACCACACATTCAACTTTTGCCCAAAATCGGCTGTTGGCGGTTGTGTCTAGCGTACTGACATGAGTCAAGTAATCGTTCAACAAAGCCGAATGTAGTGACGTGTTACGAGCGTCTAAACAGGAAGTTCAGGTGAATGTGATTTGTGAATTAGGAATACAGGTTTACACGAACGGGCGTTCCTGACTTCTGAGCATATGTGTTTTGCATGTACAGCTTTGTTGGCCCAACTTCTCTGTACACACGAGTCAACAGTTGTACAATGCCTCGTTGTACAACAAAAGTTTTCTAGTTTGCACAGCCAACTTCTGTTGTACGACTGTTGAATGTCTGCTGTTGTAATCGCACATACTAACGGCTGGATGATCGCACAACAAGCTGTTGTACAACCGTTGTTGTACGACCATCGCATCATGCGTACGGGCCTATGAAAGGGAAATATTTTAATGGGAACACTAGTTCAGTGACATCTGTCTAAAAGGAGATTTACCTTACTTTGGAGAGATTTCCTACCACTTCCTATTGCATCTACATGGTGAGAAGTAAAAGGAAATCTCTCAAATAGAACACAGATGGTAAAAAAAGCTTTGCATGAGTTTTTACCATTAGATAATAAATTATTAGGGGTGCCTACAGCACAATCACAATCAAAATTCATAAAAGGCTGCTGCACCTCTAACAGTGAAAACCCTATCACTGTAACAAACAGAAAAGAAAAGGAGTTTGGGACTTTGAATGAGGCAGTGGGCTTGAGGAGAAAGAATAATGAATAACATTTATTAAGTATGAATGAATGTGACAGTGCACAAATTCATAAATGACTCATATAAAAATGTATTACATGTAAATTCATATATGTACACTCACAAGGCTTGACATCAAGATACATTGTATGTACAACACACTTTTGACAACACAGACAATGGATAAAATGTATATGAATAGAGACTGGTAAAAAAAAGTACATGATTAGTCATTGTAAAAACTGTATATAGCCTGTTAGAAGGCATAACACTACATTGTACATGACCGACACGTTTCGTGTATGAACACTTCCTTAGGGGCGGGTGTGAGGTAATCTGTAAGAAACTGTAAGAGGGTAAGTATCATCTGATAAAACTAAACAAATTTGCCAGTCCTGAATACTTACATATAATAAAGTGCGTTGGTAAACATGCTGGGGGACGGGGCCATAATACAAGTCTGTCCCGGGAGCTGAGGTAATGCAAGGCCCGTGCCACCGAAACTCATAGGTAGCACTCCCAAGATAAGAGTTACCAATCTCCATAATGTAGTAAAGAGATGTATGGTAGTATTGGTCATCTCAAGAGTCTATATTGGATAAAGATCCATAGTTATAGTATGAGTATCACTGTAACAAACAGTGAAAGATGAGGGTGCTACCTATAAATTACAATAAAATAAACAGTATAAATACATAAATTGATTAGTCCAAGATGATAACTCCCAATTCATATACTGAATAATCCTGAAAAGATAATAAAAACTCCAAAAATAAATAATTAAATGTCCAATCACTGTGTTCCTATAAAGTGAATGTAATGTAATTAGTGCTTCACCCAAAGTGAAAAAAACAGTATGCCCTCACCAGAACTATTTGGACACAGCGTGACCATCAGGCATAAATATATTTATATACTGTATATTCCCCTTTTTAGAGGTATCAGGCAATTCCTCCACTAGATCTTCAAATTCCTCCTTCCGGATTTGGACACTGTAAAAGGGCTCCAAAATGGACCACAAGAGGGACATATATTGTGTTTTATTGTTTATTAAAAAATCACATCTAAAAACAAATTAGGATCCACTCACATGTGCACAGAAAAAAACCGAGCATCAAACATGTGCACCTTCCCCGGCCAATAGCTCCTATCTCGCTCACCGAGGATCCGGCGTGCGTTCCCCTCAGGGTAGGTGATGCAAGGAGTAAGCTCCGATCAGTGCGTGTCAAGCCTTTGCTTCAAAGCTTGCGCATGCGCACGTCATCAGGTGATTTTAAGGACAGTTATTGCCAAATACACATGGCCATAGCAAAAATGTAAAAATAATGCTCTAGTCCCATGGAGGTGAATAGGCGTGAAAGCTGAAGTGGTTAAATGCACCTCTGCAAAGGATAAAACTGGTAACCTCTAGATACTGTGACATGTCAACATGATTGACAGCAACAGTATATGCAGAACTGTCCTTGTCATGGGGCAAGACGAGATGCTCATCTTAGGTGGTAGTCAACTGTACAGAACACCTCCATGTTGCCATATTTCATTGTACTTTACAGGAAATTACAGAGCTGCCGTTTTAAAAGGAAAGGTAATTTTAATAACATTCAATTACAACATGGCTTGTCTAGCAATTGTATATTTATTTATTTATTTCAGGTACTTATGTAGCGCTATCAATCTACGCATCGCTTTACATATACATTGTACATTCACATCAGTCCCTGCCCTCAAGAAGCTTACAATCTAAGGTCCCTAACTCACATTCATACATACACATACTATATTATTTTTTTTTTATTTGAAATATTTTTTTCTGGGGCATGTTTTAGAGGTGGAGAAGAAGACTTGGGGATACATTTGGGTAATGCCTCAAAAAGGACAGAAGGTGTTAAAAGTGTATGTTTGTCCCTTACAGTATTGTAAATGTAATTAGGGCCATATTTATACTATTAGTATAGTAGTAATATTATAATGGAGGCAAAGTGGTGACATATCCCCTTACAGTTATGAGCCACTCATCTTTTCTTCCCATAATTAGTGGAAGTACAGTGATTCAAATAAGCTTTTTTACACATTCTTTACATGCAGGATAAGGACCAACAAACAAGAATTTTTCTTTTTTTTTTTCTGCAAATTACTGCTCCTAGCTAGGGGGGTTTCTTTGAGCACCAAAGGTTGACAGTGACGAAAGAAGTGAAATCCCACAATATAATGCTGGTAGGTTAATTGTCTCTTGTCTAAATTGGTCCTGGTATGTGTCTGTACTGTATGCATGCGAGATAGGGAACTTAGATTCTATGCTCCTTGAGGGCACGTTCTGATGTGAATGTACAATATGTACAATCAGTGTACAGTAAGTGCTACGTAAATTGTCAGTGCAATATAAATACTTGGAATAAATAAAGCACATTTCTGAGGGGAAGGGGGTGACTGATTTAGGTGAACCTGGTACTTTGCACTGCATGAGCAAAACAAAAAGGCTCACTTTAAGGTAATCATCTGTGACACATAATTGCAGAATAATAATTGTCTTCCATTTACTGAACTCATCATTCTGTTCACATAAACAAGTACATGCTCCTGCTTCATAGGCTATAATGGGGACATTGGAAAATATGCACGTAATTAATTCCCCTGCTTTCAAATTCACTAAAAATAAATATGGAAGTTTTTAAATGTTTCCAATTTTTTTTTATTCCTTTCCAATGTGAGTTTGCTCATTTGGACGAGTCGCTTTGTTCACAAGCTAGGTCTTTAGATCCCCAGTTTCTTTCGCTTTTTCTACCACTGTGCAGATAAGGGAGTTGCCTTGGGCAGCACTGTCATGTGTTGTAACTAGCTGTGATGTAAATAGCTTTCTATGAGGTATCTGACAGATCTAGAGGTCCAGGCAGCATAAGGCGAGGAGCTACAGCTGTAGGGACAGGATAGAGAAGAGATAGGTATGAGAGATCCACAAGCAAGATAATCATCTGTGAACATTTACAGACACATTTAGGACTACCATAATATCTCATAAATCAAAAGCACGTTTTTTAATTCTTTATTTATGATGCCACATATCATTCAACATTACATATATACTTATAACAGATCCCAGTCACAAATTTCCATTACTGATAATACAGTAAGCTGGGAAGCAATAACCAATAATGTATATGTGTTAGAAACCATTTTGGCGCTTAGAAAATTAGAAAATTTGGACAGGAGGTCAGAGTAGTACGATAAAGTGCTGCTTCAAGGTGCCGATCAGCCATCATAAAAGGGTTTATATCCTGGCTCTAGGGATATTTGAGGGCGTTGGCCTTGGTTGAGCCTAAAGCCTCGTACACACGGGACGACGATCGTGTTCAACACGTCGTACTCACGACAGTTGTATGCAGAATCGATCGTCTGTGGCCGTGCTTTCAACAGTTGAACATACGACGGTCGTTCGTGGGAGTTGTATGTGCAGACTAGAAAACTTGGTCGTGTCAACAAGCTCGCATACGACCGTTGAGTCGTGTGTAGAGCAGCTGTGTTCAACAAAGTTGTACTGTGCTAAACACGCATGTGCCAAGTCCACTTCAACTAACATGAAATTAGATGAAGGAGCCCAAAAGGTGACGCTACTTCCTCATTATACGCTCGTTCGCGTCATCACGTTCGGCCGGCCGCAAGTTGTATGTACGACCGTCGTGTGCATGTCAGTAGGCTACATACGACCATCAACGTAGGATTCAACACGGTCGTGCGCACGATCGTCGTCCCGTGTGTACGAGCCATAAGTATAGCAGGTGTCTGGAATAGGAAAAGGAGATTGGGGGGGGGGGGGCAGGAAGTAAGGTAGGTTTGTCTCTCTCAAAGGATACTTCAGGAAAGTGCTTCTCTCCATTGGGAAGACCTCATAAAGGGAGGTTGTCTCCAGGTGACAGTCTATGTATGAGGGTCAGGGAGGTGTAACTGAGATATCTGGTTGTGTCCCTCCCATTCTAGAGCTAGACACCTGGTACATTACCTGTAGCTAAATAAATCATTTATTTTATTTTTATTTTATTGCCCTTGACAAGGAGCAGGTGGTTTAATCTGGTAGATTAAAACTTGATTTTAAAAACTTTCGAGTTTACACCTACTACAGCCTAAAGCTGGCTATACATTGATTGAAATTCAGATGGCTCAGCAGGGACTTTTGATCTATGTATGGCCAAGGTTGTTGTACAGAAGTTGATTTACTGATTGTCTTCTGTACTATCATTCTGTCAGGCTTTTTTTTTTTTAACCATAAACACTTTATTGAATTTTCAACGCATACAGAGAGATCCAAACATAAATGCACGTATATTTGTATACATGGTAGATCTACATAACAAGCTATTATGCATGTAATGTAGAGGCATAGCATATATCTGATCAAAGGATCTAGTAACATTCTATTACCTAATGAAGCATGGTTTGCTCAGTCTCCAATGTGAAAAAGACACACTCCGACACCTTCCATTAGTCTGTATATATGGAGTTTAACATACCCCAACGCAAAAGGGTAGGAACCTAATTAGGGTATTTTTATTTGCATAGAACTGGGCCCCTTGTCAGCCAGAAAGGTTAGGGGAAAACAATGAAGGGCCGAGCATGAGACAAAGCAAAGAGAGAAGAAAAAGAAAAAAAAGAAGGGGGGTTGGAAATTTAGGGGGAGGGGAGGGAGGAGGGGGGGATTTAGAGTGAGGAGGGGGTGGGGACACCAACAACCCTCTCCACCTATTGCCATCCCCCTTTCCACAGGGTCTGGTCCCTACATCGACAAAACTTTTGTTCTCTAGTCGTAGACCGGTCAAGTCTTTACTTCAGTGGCGGCTGGTGTGTGAGGGGCGCTAAGGCGCTGCCTCCCCGCCGGCTAGAAAGAAGAAGAAAAAAAAATCAGCCCCGCCCCCCTGCAGGTGGCGCCGGTGCATTGACTTTCTTCTTTTTTTTTCTTTTTTTTGGCTCCTTGGCTGTCACAGCCAAGTAGTGAGCCTATTGGTCGGCCATTAAAAGCTATGAGTGTACTCTGAACAGGCGCACACTCATAGCTTGATTGGCTGCCCTGAGCCTCCGCTCACTGTGATTGGATGCGGGCCGGGGTCGGGTCACTGTGGCAGCGGACGTGACTTCCTCTCCCACGGAGACCATGACCGCCGGGGACAGACTAGGGGGTACAGCCGCTCTCAGTGTGTCAAACTCTGCAGACTCCAGTGCGCTCTCGCATGCTGAATCTCTGCAACAATATTGCCTGCTAGATGGGGTAAGTGCGGGGAGGGGGGGAGATCTCTGCAATGTACACACCTGTGTCCCTGGCTGCAAACTGCCCCACCTGTGTCCCTGGCTGCAAACTGCCCCACCTGTGTCCCTGGCTGCAAACTGCCCCACCTGTGTCCCTGGCTGCAAACTGCCCCCAACTATGTCACTAGCTGGAAACTGCCCCCACCTGTGTCACTGGCTGCAAACTGCCCCCACCTGTGTCACTGGCTGCAAACTGAGCCCACCTGTGTCACTGGCTGCAAACTGCCCCCACCTGTGTCACTGACTGCAAACTACCCCACCAGTGTCACTGGCTGCAAACTGCCCCCACCTGTGTCACTGGCTGCAAACTGCCCCACCTGTGTCCCTGGCTGCAAACTGCCCCACCTGTGTCCCTGGCTGCAAACTGCCCCACCTGTGTCCCTGGCTGCAAACTGCCCCACCTGTGTCCCTGG
>BLSH010464798.1:313742-324007 GCA_018402905.1 Glandirana rugosa
CTATCTTTCCTACCCCCCCCCCCCCCAGTACTTACCTGACTCCTCTCACTGATCTTATGCTGTCCCAGCTACAGCACTGTTCTCTCCACTTCCTGCTTTTACTGTCAGTCAAACACCTGTGAGGAGGTAGTGTGGGAGTAGCTTACTAGAGCTGTGTGTGTCTATTGACACACACAATCTGGATATGGGAGCACATGCGCATGGATGCCACCATAACTCCTGGCTTGCTAAGGGGGCACTCTGAGAAAGGAGGAGGGAACAGCATCAGCATTGAAGCACCAAAGAGGAGATAAAGGACTGCTAGGTGCAATATCATTGCATAGGGCAGATAAGTATAACATTTTTTTTTTAAGACCAAAAAAATGAAACCTTTAATATCACTTTACTTTTAGAAATCACAAACTCTTTCCCTGTTCTGTATTAGCTTTCGGTTGCAGGCTCTGCTGGAACTTCCAGTGTTAGGCTGACAAATCTGCCTGAGCAGCTCCCTAAGCAAAAGCATCATTATCACCTTTGGAATGTGTGCTCCTACAAGATGACATGCCAAGGGATGTTTTCTCTTAGCATCACCCACACCTTTGTGATAACACCACCCACACCCTGTGCCAGCTCCCTATGTCAACCTTTGGAGTGTGTACAACCCACGATTATGCCACTTATGCAAGAGGAGGACATTTTTAAATAAAAAAAAAGTCAGATATAATGTCACAAAGATGTATGATTTTGGGGATGAGGGTTTAATCATGCTTTAAGGACGATCTGTGCACACCCACAAAATAACATAAAAAGCGTTCTCCTGTGACCCATTAATTGGCAACAGGGGCAAGGCTGTATTCATCTTTAAAGCCTGATGAATACAGCCTTACTCCTGTTGCTGCTTAACAGGTCACATGAGAACATTTTTTATTTTGTGGGTGTGCCAAGATGGCCATGCAGCATGATGACTTATATGTGCATTAATATGACTTTTGAGTACCAATATGGCCATCGCGTTCTGATGCGCCGTGGTAAATGTTTTTATGGACTAATGAAATTTAATTAATCTTTTTAAATGTATGTTTTTGAATAACGTCATATATTAATTATGTATTTTTGAACTATGTACACTCCGATTGCAATGGTTAGACAATCCCGAGACACAACTGAACAGCATAATATACCATTGGAGCACTAAAATGGCCGACCATATGGATTTAATACAATGCTAAGATTACCAAGATGGTGGCCGGTCATGTGACTCTGGGTTGCCTGGTTACTGTGCACTATAAAAACCGGAGAGTGGAACAAGATGGCGTCTGATGACGTCTTGATGGTGAAACTCGTAATGCGAGTGCATCATTATGTCACTTCCGGTTTTTCGGGTCTGTGAAATGCAAACGCGTGCCGGACTTCCTGGTTACATCTGGTATAATACTTATCTGTATACCAGTGTGGATATACCTTTTTTATTCCAATAAAGTTTACGGTATCACACGATGGAGGCTTTTTATTGTCCCTACATGATAACCATTTGATCTAACAGACGAAGGCAGTGAAACATCCATGGAGAACCTGTATAACGTCTGTGAGAGCGCATTACCCTTTGAATGGGGACCTACAGCCTGTGCGTGCAATCACATAAGGGGGAGCACGAGTGAGACACTGACACTGCTCGCCTGTGTGGAATTTACAGCAATACATCACTTTATTCCCAGAGACTTTAAACATATATTTTTATCACGTTCACTGGCACTTTTTTGGACTCTTTACATTTGCATTTTAATATCAATAGGTTACACCATGTGGTTAACTATTCACGTATGAATTAGTGTTATAATGATTCATTTTGCATTTTTTCTTTTATATTGTTAGTCAGGTATCTAACATAACATATTTACTTTGGGTTGATTCATTGTTTTGGTACACTAGCTTTTTAGTGTTACTTTACACACATTAATATTTGCACGTTTATTCTTGTAACACATTTTTCACACTTCTATAAATCTTGCATTTTACTAGCAGCGCCATACCCATTCAGTTTGTTTATTTACCTCAGTTGCAAAGATGAATGAATTGGAAGCATTCTGAAGCTTCTTGCTCATTCACAGACTGAAGCATAGTAAACACAGTTTACTATGATTCAGTGATGAATGGACACAGAAGTGACTGGTACCAATCACTCATTGTGTTCATTCAGGAAAGGAAGGAGCCAATGAATTATATATTACTGGCTTCTTTCCCCATCCTGAAACTACCCTCTGTGTGCCCACAGCAGCTGCCAGCAAGAGAGGAGGGAAGCCAGAAGCACTGCGGGGAAAAGGGGCACACAGGGGGCCCTGACAGCAGAGGGAAGGGATGCGTGTGCTAGAACCACTCCTCCTTCAGTGCATCCAGAGGGAGAAGCTGGCAGTGTTGCATGGGAAGGCAGAAGATGATTGGTCTGCAATAAGACAGTACAGCCGCCCCTCCTGCTCAACAGGTGACTGGGCCCCCCCTGTTGAACTGATAGTGCCCGGGCACAGTACAGGAGGGCTGGCTGTACTGCCTTATGCCTGACTTAAAGTATTGAAGCCAGAGACAGCCAAGTAAGTAGCATTTACTAAAAGAAGACAGCAATGGTAGTGTGTTCCTCCCAGTATAGGTTTCTTTTTAAAAAGGGCATTCCCCTGGCTGCCAATTTAATACATGCACCAGTGCAGGTGAGTGAGTAAACAAAAGTTGGGATTATACTGACGAAAGCTAATGCTAGTGCGGGGATTACAGGGGGGTTAGTGTAAAAGGAAGCCAGTTCTGAGCTTCTAAAATGGTGCTTTTGTGAGGGAGACCATTCCATAACCAACAATGTTAACAGATCTTTTGGACAGCATCCTGCTGGCTCCTTCTGCCTGCCATGATTTTTTTTGCATTGCACAGAGAAAGAGCCATAGTGATGACATTGGGAATAAAATGTTTTACTCTAATATGTAATAACATGTTGATGAAGGGGAGAAAGGGGGAACCACAGACGGCAAAATATAAGCAGATTAAACTTCACATTTAACATTACATTTTTCTTCAATGGTAAATTGCCTGTTTTAAAACACTCCATTTGGCAGTCTTCGATCTGCTGGTTTCCAGGCAGTGGGAGACAGATGGAAAACACGGGGTCCATTTCCATTCCGTTTTCATTTTCTTTTTTTTATACATTTATTATCTTTTTTCTTTGCAACCTCCATTAAGGAAACAACTGGAAAAAAGGACTGGAAGCAGAATGAAGGCTGCGTGAAACTGCAAGCATTGTTTAGAAGATGGATTAACAACTGAACATTCCTACTGCTTTTTCTAGACTGAATAAAGACATCCTTGTGTATATATATATATATATATATATCCTTCATTTTGTATTGTGAACATCTTACAGGAAACACTGTTATACGCTCAATTAAAAGTTACATAGTTACATGGTTGGTAAGGTTAAATAATGACCCTAGTCCATCCAGTTGAACTTGTGTGTTTCAAAAATCCTTACTGGGTTATTTTCCCTTCACTGCCCAAAACTGTCCAAAAACTGCTGGTGGATATTGCCATCTTGGATATGATATCTGCAGCATCAGTAGACTCAGAGCTGTTACTAAAATGACACTTCATATACTATATTCCCATTCGCTTCTATCATGGCAGTTACAGAAATTTGTTTAGAAGGAGTAGCTAGGCCAGCAAAGACAGTAGTTGGATAATCACAGAAGATGAGAAGGTTATTGACTCTTCCTGGAGTGGTCAAATTGTCTAGCCAGTTCAAGTGCACATTGCGGTTGTATGGAATCTCCATGCAAAAAACATTAAAAAATAAGTATAAGGCCCCCCCCAAAATCCATACCAAATACTTATCCTAGCAGGCAGCCTGGATGACCAGGAAGGGGATGGAGAGAGTGAATGCCCTCCCCCTCTCAACTATACAAGACTACATGCCTTCAACATTTAGTGTACCTTGCCAGGGGGGAAATATCAGTGCTGTTGTAGTAGATGCACCACTTCAGAGGCAGGATCAGGAAATCACGACGCATGTTATTTAATATTTTTCATTTTTTTAAATGTCTTACTTGAAGTAATATAATATCACTGCTAATAGCCAAATAACATTTTTATTTATTTATTTATTTTTTTGGTACATGTTCCCTGGGGATGTGCCCAGTCTCCCCTGCCATTTGTTTTATGATCCTTAGCCTATTTGCCCAGAGAATGAGCAAAACAGTTTTTTTAACATTCGGCTCCCATTGATTTCAGTGGGGTTCGCCACCCAAACTTTACATGTGTTCGCCAAACCCTTCTCAAACTGAACCCAGGTGTTCTCTGCTCATCACTACTGCAAATCACTTTGATTATACAAATGAGTACTACTTGAGTCCACCAGATGAATTTGGTAAATTAAAGCACAAGGTTAAAAAAAGCTAAATATGTTGCAGGTGGATTAATGGAGCTCTCCATGGTCCTGCTCTTCCCATGCACTGCTCTTCTAGCAACTTCACCCCCACCTTCAAGGCCAAAAGGTGGTCCAGCCCACACTGCCTGGCAACAGGACAGAGACCACCCTAATAAGGACATTAACCCCCATGTTGATTTTCCCCCATATATTTCCTAAAGTGACCAATTCCTTTTCGTTTTAATTTGAAATATATGAATTTGAGGAAGTGAGTACTTTGGTTCATCAATACTCACAGCACTCTACCTGCTTGCCCCAGGTCTCAACAGTAATATCTTGCTTAAAAATAGATTTTTGCCCAGATAGCCAATTATCAGATCATTCTGGATAACATATATGTGCACAGTTCAGACACTCTCTGGCTGTTAGAAAAGCAGCTAGTATACCACAGTGATATTGGTGGTGTGACTGCCTTTAACCACTTCAGCCCTGGAAGGATTTCCCACTTTAAGACCAGAGCACTTTTTGCGATGACAATTGCGCAGTCGTGCGATGTTGTACCCAAACAAACGCAAACAAACAAAATTTGCGTCCTTTTTTTCCCACAAATACAGCTTTCTTTTGGTGCTATTTGATCACCTCTGCGTCATTTATGATCACGGCTATAAACAAAAGAAGAGCGACAATTTTGCAAAAAACCCAAATTTCTTACTTTTTGCTAAAATACAAATCCAAAAAAAAAAAATATAAAAAAACATTTTTTCCATCGGTTTTGGCCAATTCATATTCTTCCTCATATTTTTGGTAAAAAAAATTGCAATCAGTGTTTATTGATTAGTTTACGCAAAAGTTGCCACGTTTACGGATGATGAAAATTAATTTCTGGGGTTTTTAGTTATTTTTTATTTTTTACTAGTAATGGCGGCGATCTGCAAATTTTAGCGGTACTGCGATATTACAGAGGACATGTCGGACCATTTTGACACTTTTTTTGGACCATTGGCATTTATACAGCGATCAGTGCTATAAAAATGCACTGATTACTGTGTAAATGCCATTGGCAGTGAAGGGGTTAGCCTGGAGGGGGCGCTCTAAGGGTTAACTGTGTTCCCTGGGTGTGTTCTAACTGTATGTGGGCTGGCCTGGCTGGGGGAAGGGAGTGATCACGGCTTCCATATTTTTCCCCTTCTTGCCCAAGCCAATTGTCAGCTTTCAGTGCTCTCACAATTTGAATGACAATTGCCCGGTCATGCAACACTGTACCAATACGACATTTTTATGTTTTTTTTTTTTAACACAAATAGAGCTTTCTTTTGGTGGTATTTAATCACTGCTGGGTTTTTTATTTTTTCTAAAGAAAAAAGACCGAAAATTTTGAAAAAAAAGTTTTTCTTAGTTTCTGTCAGTAAATTTTGTAAATAAGTAATTTTTCTCATTCACTGCTGTGCACTGATTAGGTGGCACTGATGAGGAGCCACTAATATGCTGCACTGATGGGCACTGATAGGTGGCACTGATATGCGGCACTGATGAGCACCGATATGCGGCACTGATGAGCACCGATAGGCAGCACTAATGGGCACTGATAGGTGACACTGGTGGGTACTAGTAGGTGGCACTGATGGGCACTTATAGGCAGCACTGATAGGTGGCACTGATGGGCGGCACTGATGAGCAGGCACTGAGGGCACTAAAAGGCAACACTGACTGGCTTCACTAATGGGCACTGATTGGTGTCACTGATGGGCACAGATTGGTGTCACTGATGGGTACTACTAGGGCTTTACTGTAATCAGGGCACTGATGATCAGTGCCTTGATCACCTGTCCTGGTATCCCCTGCGAAGAGACTCTACTTATCGGCTCTCTGTGCCACACACTCTGCCAGTGTGAGGTGAGGAGAGCCGACAAACGGCACATCCGCATTTATATCCCTTTTTAAAGGGTAAATTTTAGTTTATTTTCACTAAATTTAGAGTTATTTTGTAACTAATATTGTAAGTAATTTTCAAGGTGATTTAGATTTTTTTATTTTGAATTTTTAATAATTAAATGTATACAGACTTGTAGATATATTGTCACCTGTATGTCAGAGAATGTGATTGGCATCCCTGCTTAAAAGGTATATCCTTGCATTACCAACATTGACGGATAGGCGGCACTGATGAGCATGATGATACACTTTACACAGTTGCGGTAGGTATCGGTAACTGGTATTGGCGAGTACTAAAAAATGTATCAGTATTGGTGCATCCCTAAAACAAAGATTGGGCTGTGTAATGATATCCTAACACATTTTTTTCGGTTGTTTAATCTATAAATATCCTTAAATAACAAATACACATTCAATTTAATTGCAAAGGTTTCTGTGTTTTTATTATCATGCTACAGACTACCACATGAGGGTCCCTGTTCTCTTAATATTGATTATATGATTAGAAAGCACTCATTCTAATAGACGTGCACAGGGCTGTGCTTTGCTGTATCCCATACGGTGTGCCCATGGAGATTACAGGCTGTGTGAGATCCATGTGAAATGACCGTCTCTAAGGATCATTAAATACTGCAGATATCTCTATTCAATAATCACATGAGCACTCATGGAACTGATCCCCAATAGTGCATGAAAAGAATTAAAATACTTTGTGATGTGCAGTGTCCTATCTGTCTGTGCACCGGTATCAGGAAGAGATCACCCTTTTCAAAAAGGTATGCTCCAGTCAAATATGAGCATCTGGTAAATTTTAGTTTATTTTCACTAAATTTGGAGATATTTTGTAACGAATTTTGTAAGTAATTTTCAAGGTGATTTACAGTTTTTATTTCAAAAATTTTAATAATTACATATATACAGACTTTTAAATATTCCCTCTCATTGTCACCTGTATGTCAGAGAATGTGATGGCATAAGTTATGTCCTTGCATTACCAAAATTTACCCCAAAACCTATTTAGATTATGTCCAGCATACATTGTTTCCCTTTATATTTTTATTTTTATATTATTACTACCTGTGACATCATGACCTGCTTGTAAAATTCTTGTAGGGACAGCCTCTGGGAGGGTGGTCACTCACACCCCCAGAACTACATTTCCCAAAAGCCATTTTCTTACACACAATGTGAGGACAGGCTCTTGGGAGTCAAGGCAGCCACATTCGGGGCTGGATTTACATCCCAGGAGACTAAGGGCAGAGAATTCTGTCTTTTCTTGAAAAAATGTTTTTATATAAATATTTTTAGATATGTAAAGGGGAATGCTGCAGACTTTGATGTAAAGGGGAACACTGTGGATTGTGACATAAAGGGGAACTCTGATATAAGGGGGTTTCTAGTCACCATAACTCTCCATACAAGTTCTCCTTTACATCAAAAACAGCAGGGTTCCCCCGTACAGTGCAAGGAAAACATCTGCGGACCCTTATGTAAAGGGGAACACTGATGTAAGGGGGACACTGCAGACCATGATGTAAAGGGAAGCTCTGATGTAAGGTGGTCTCTGGTCACCAAAGCCCCCTCCCCTTTACATTAGGTTCTGCAGTGTTCCCTTTTGCATCAGAGTTCCCCTTTACATCAGGGTCCACAGAGGTCCCCTTGCCCTGTGAGGGCTTAATTTATCATAGGCAAAAAACCAGGGCATTGCATTGAGCTAAGGCACACACACAATACACTGTGTATCGTTTTTACTGATTGTACCTTTTCTGAGAATTCTGTGCAGACTTGATGAATGGAGGATGGATGGAGGATCTCTCAGTCAGTGTACTCCATTGTTCACTTCACACTGACATCTTCCCCTGCCTGCTGTGCTGATGATGTGATGTCTACCATATGCCACTGATTCCCTCTCAGCCTGAGCCCACCTTTCTCTCAGCACTTCACTGAAAGAGGTAGGCAGTGAAGAAGTGGCTGTAAGTGATATCACTTCGGGCCCCCGAACTCGTGGAGAAAGAGGTGCAGAATTCTCTCCCGCGCTCTCTCCAGATGGACGTGGCGCCTGTAGGCACATGCCTACAGTGTCTAATGAGAAATTCAGCCCTGGCAGCTTTGCTTTGCTGGAATGAAATCTTTGTATGTATGTGAACAAAAAAGGATCATACAATCAGCCATAACAGAAAGTTAGAAATGCACTGGATTTCTGGCTGTTTAACGGGTATATTCTGTACTTACTATGTTTTTAAAGGGATTAAACATAGGGAAATGTACATGCCCCACAGAATTGCAGTGAATATGTTTTTTTTTTTTGACCTGACATGCACTGCAAACTCATCATAAGATCAATATCCCAATACTTTCAGTTAGGGCCAATTCACACTATGTGCAGTGACAGACGTTTTACCGCATTGTAAAACATCTGTCACCGCAGGGGCACACAGGAAATATTGGTTTCCCATGTGTTCCATTCACACTGCAACACAGCCTATCACTGCATTTTATCACAGCCCACCATCCCGAATCACACTGAAATTTCAGGTAGGGCAGCACAGGACGCCGCCCGACATTACAATGAATGATGTGTGCATTTCAAATAAAGCTTGTACAAAAAAAAGGCAGCAATGCGATGTGCTGCCCCCTAGCACACCCGGCAATGCAGAGTGGTGTTCCCTCCAACTGCTTGGCAATTTACCACTCTGTATTGCGTGAATTGACCCTTACTGAGTTGGAATAACTGCAAATAAGATGTTTTGTTTTAATTTTAGTCCCAAATTTTTATACACTTTTCCTGACAATGTGGCTGGCTACATACACAAGACAAAGTAAAGGCATGATATGACTATCCTCCAGCATGTGCTGGTCTCTGCTATAAACAGCACAATACAAAATATGTCTTTTTAAATACAAATACTCTAGAGCTGACAGGAATCAGCCAGCAGAAAAGCAAAATGTAGCTACATATATATCCATAACACAGATCACAATGCACAACAGCCCTATCTACAGGCTCTAAAGCAGAGGATGCTACAAATCCACCAAGCTTAGGAACTGATGTAAACAATACACAAGACATCCACAAAAGCTGCAAAAGCTGATGTTTCTAGAGAGATGGTCCCAATCACAGGCTTCTCGGAACAGATACAAAACATTTCTGTGGTTTTTCTGGGTGGCAATAAAATCTCTGCTCAGGAGGAACATGGACAAAAGGTTACAGCTATGAAAAAAGAAACCATCTATACTGTAAGTCTGTGTTGGGAAATGGCGTGTGCATGTACAGTATGTGGCATTGCTGGCATGTAAGGATGGTCACCTGATCAACATATCTAGTAGTACATAGTTAGTCACATTCAATTGGAGTTGTTCTAAAATGTTGAAGGTGTTTCTTAGCTTGTCCAAGCCACTTAAAAGTGAAGAAGCGGTTTGCGCAAGCTACACAATGCATTCAACATTGGTGGATAATGCAATTAATGCACAATACACAATCAAACATTAACATAACAGCAATTGTTCCCACCAGGTCTAAGGTCTTTGAAGACACTTATAAACCCAACATCATCCAGCAGATACTGAGAGGGACACCTGCGGACAGCATCCCTTTATTGTCTGGCAGCAGCCTGGGGGCCGCTTCTCTTCCATCTATCCTGTATTGTCATCAGATTTGGGTGAACCGTAGTGCAGTGAGGCAGAGGCCTGACGCCATCCCCTGAGCCAGGTTCCTGAGGTAGAGCTTGCATCATCATCATCTCTCATTTCAGTGTGGTGAGCGGGCAATAGCCCAAACTTATAGACACTGTATACAAACACCCTTGCCTCCATTTACCATCTGTCATCCTTAGTGCTAAGGGCTTAGGCCCAACATTATAGACACTGTATGCAGACATCTCTATTTGCTATCACCACATTTCTACTTGTAGTTCTACAGGGGGCAACATCTTTAAACCAGTGATCACTGTGATTC
>BLSH010464798.1:360793-386272 GCA_018402905.1 Glandirana rugosa
GGTATAATTCATTGTGATTATATCCCAATTCCATACTGTCTTACTATCACAATGAATTATACCCCCATTCCATACTGTCTCACTATCACAATGGATTATACCCCCATTCCATACTGTCTCCCTATCACAATGGTCTATTCCCCCATTCCATACTGTCTCATTATCACAATGGATTATACCCCCCGTCCCCATTCCATTCTTTCTCACTATCACAATGGTCAATACCCCATTCCATACTGTCTCACTATCACAATGGATTATACCCCCATTCCATACTGCCTCACTATCACAATGGATTATACCCCCATCCCACACTGCCTCACTATCACAATGGATTATACCCCCATCCCACACTGTCTCACTATCACAATGGATTATACCCCATCAGAGGCGTATCTAGTTAAAATGACGCCTATGGCAAGCACTGAGAGGCGGCCGCAGGAGGACGGGTAGGTTTTTTTTTTTCGTGCGGGGGCACCCCCCCCCCCCCCCCACATGGCGCCCATGGCACTTGCCATATGTGCCATACCTTAGATACACCACTGTACCCCATACCATACTGTCTCACTATCACAATGGGTTATACCTCATCCCATATTATCTCACTATCACAATGGAATATACCCCCATCCCATACTGTCTCACTATCACAATGGAATTTACCCCCATTCCATACTGTCTCACTATCACAATGGTCTATACCCCCATTCCATACTGGCTCACTATCACAATGGATTAAATCCCCATTCCATACTGTTTTACTATCACAATGGATTAAATCCCCATTCCAAACTGTCTTACTATCAGAATGGATTAAATCCCCATCCCATACTGTCTCACTATCATACAGCATGAAATTCCCCTTTATATCCAGTGTCCCCAAAAAGGCTATACCCCCATCCCATACTGTCTCACTATCACAATGGATTAAATCCCCATTCCATACTGCCTCACTATCACAATGGATTAAATCCCCATTCCATACTGTCTCACTATCATGTAATGTAAATAGGAAGACTGCGCTAACCCTAACAATCACTGCACTCCTTTTAACACAGCTGCAACAATAAAGTGTGATTCCTACACCAAAAAGCATAAAGTCATAAAAAAAGGCTGCGCTTGTGTATAAAACATAAATCAAATGCAACATAAAGGTGAAATTACACAGAAATCAAAAAGTGTAAGTATCAAATAATGAAAACAGTGAATAAGCTCATGAATCTCCAATCCCGTATGAGTCCATATAAAGGTGAATAAATAAGTCCAATGTGATAAGTGACGAAATTAGAAAAATCCTTAATCAAATCTTATGGAAAAGTAACCCGGCATGCACCACAGTGTCTCAAAAGTGAAAAAACACCTCCACCACGGATGGTTGTGCCCTTACCGGATCTCTTGGACCTCTTGTTACAGGAGGTCTAAGGCGCTTGTGTGGATCAGGGCCTCCACAGAGCCGTGCCGATATGTTGTTAAAGGGGCACCCTCATTCTCCGTTGGAACGTATCCTCCCCTGTCTTCTATTGGGGTTTCTGTAACCGCTTCCTTGAGTGTGTGTGGAGTTGGGGGTAGTGTGTAACCACAGGACCATATGGTCTCCTCAATTCCAGGACAAGCAACACGGTACCCAAAAGAAAGGGATGGACTGGATAGTGTAATAACGTTTAACTAAATTGATTTATTAAAAAATGATTAAACTCACATGTATCCGGATAATTGACAGCTGTATAACAATAAAAACATTCAGCGGTGATAATGAGACAGCACTCCACCCATGTCTCACTATCACACAGCATGAAATTCCGCTTAATATCCAGAGTCCCCAAAAAGGCTATACCCCCATTCCATACTGTCTCACTATCACAATGGGCTATACCTCCATTCCATACTGTCTCACTATCACAATGGTCTATCACTATCACAATGGCCCCATCCGCCCGCTCAAGGCCCCGCCTGCCCACTCAAGGCCCCGTACTGTGAGCTGATGATGCCGGCTGCCTGTGTCACTGTATGGCACCGTGCACGGCTATGCAGTGTCTATAGGGGCCCTGATTGCGGCGAGCGGGCTTAAGGGGCAGCTCTGCTTTGGGCCCCTAAACAATGACAGGGCCCTGGGCAGTTGCCCCTATTTCCCTGTGGTAATGATGGCCCTGCCCACATTGCAAACTAGGGGGTGGCGTCGCCGCTGCACCCCGAATGGACCGTCTGCTCCTGCCGCCCCCCCCCCCCCCAAAAAAAATGATGTGCCAAATATGCAGGAGGAGGGGGAGAGGAAGAGGAAGAGCAGAACTTCCCCTTTTGGGTGAAGTTCTACTTTAACCATTCCATTACTGAGCTGTTGCTGCAGACAGAGCAGATAGTATAAGACTTAATATCTAATGTTCCTCTGCTGTCTAGATAACACCTCCAGGTACTATGCATGGCTATAAAAAGGAGCATGTTTGTAATATACATTATTGATTGCACTTGTTCTCAGCCACCACTCTGTTTATTAAATAGATAAAGAGAAAACGATCATTTTGGATTGTTTTTCTTACTTCTGTGACTGCTGACATCATGCAAACCTCTCCGCCAGTTATGGACATTTTCTCTGTTACAGGCAGATAAGAGGTGAGATGCCTCAACCTGCACAATACAATACATCAAAGGGGTTTGCTTATTCCACTTGTATGGCTGATTACAAGGCACACTTGCTGACATGCCCTTACTAATGAAATGTAGATGTAGCTGCGGAGCGTGTTGTTTTAACCTGAAACATAATAGCAGAATGGCACAAACTGCAAAGCTGCTAGTATGGGATTTTTTTTACGTGCCTAGGCAATGTTATAGTCATTAAATCCTTAAATGCCATAACCCATTGGAATCAATCAACATTCCTATTTCGCTGATCACACTACATCAACTGAAATCTGATTGGTCCCCAGTTCATATAGGTGCAATTTTTCATTCAAAAGGACAAGAGGATTACCATTATTTCCTATGGGAAGGTCACATCACAGCAGTAAGGCGTAACATGGGTTAACTTAGGATGGTACTCTTTGTTCCCCAATTCTTTAATACACTATGGATACACTCTCTCTCCAAGACCACCAGACAACATATAAAGGAATAAAATGATAACTTGACATCCTCATTCTCTCTTGCCCATAATGCTATATCAGGCAGGGATATGTGTGTTAGGTGGTGCGGTCCATACCTTATTACATCCAAGTCCATTCTCACAGGCAATGTCTATAATCCGGTCCTTGGGAACCCATGTTGGGATCCTGCTAAAGCAGGGGTGTCATTACCGGCCATATCGACATTATGGTTGCCCTCAAGGGGCCCGTTGTATCTGCAAGACTGGTGGAGAGCCCCCTTATCCACAGACAGGTGCATGTCCCTTTAATTAAAATTACCACATTCCTCTGGATTCCCAGCATCCCCTGAGCTCTTGGACACGCCCAGGGAATATAAATTCTGGCTCCTCCCTACTTCCTGTGCTTAGGAAAACCCTACCTGATAGGACAGCAGTGATTGGGCAAGTGAACTGACACCAGGTGCTGGGTTCTCCCCCGTTAAGTCTGGTGTGCGGCCATCAGCAATGAGCATAAGAGCATGCAGCATCTATCTAAGCCCCAGTAACTTGAGAGGACTTTGCTACAGTCCATGTGGAGAGGCTGTTCATGCAGTGGGGTGGCCTTATCTTCACCCACCAGAACCTCCTGACCGAAGACAGCAGCAGCAGTGCCAGTGTGGAGCCTGTGCCAACCCCCCCTTTCATCAGATGTCAAGAGCCCCCCCACCACCACAATCAGAGGTCAAGAGTCCCCCACCATCCCTTACATCACAGTGCACCCCTCTTGTCTTGTGCTATTCCAATGCTGGAAAGCATAAAGTGCAGGGTCTGGAGGGCCAGAGGAGGGCTGGAGTCAGCTTCTGGAGTCTGCTGAATGCTGAAATTGGAAGAGGTGGAGACGAGGGGGTGCTTTGGTTGCACAGAGAGGTGTCGGATCTGTAGGAGAAGTTCTGCCCTCCTTTCACTGGAGTGCTGGGCTGGGGGTGACAGGAAGCAGCTGGCCCAGTCTCCTAGCAGTGCAACTGAGAGGCTAAGCCAGCTGCCAATCCAGTCATGAGGGTGGAGCCTTTAAAGGATCTTTCCTGAGCCTGGACCAGCTCAGTGACATCAGCCAACAGCGGACTTTAGTCTGCTGTCAGCTGAACCTGGGTCACAGGAGTGCAGAACTAACTGTACTCCTAAGACCTGCAGGAGAAGTACAGCCAAAATAGTTTTGGCAATATGTTTCCTTTAATCCTTTTTGTTAGTACATACATTTGCTTGCCTACAAACTGGTGACCTGATTTGTTTCCCCTGCTCCATTAAAGTAATACAGCTAGGTCACCTCTCTGCCCCCCAATCTGTGAGTGTACAGTGAGGAACAGCAGAAGACTGATGAGGTAATCTCTCTGCTCTCTCCTCAGCTCTCAGCATATTCCTTGTCAGCACATGTGCTCTGTAGAAAACCTTATTGGCCAATAGCGCTGTCCTTTTCAGTCCCTAAGTGCTACTATGCAAGGAATGACAGGAGGCTAATTCAAAGCCAAACTCTTCATTTATGTTAGTTGCCTTTAAAAATGATTTTGTATGAATTCACAACTACATTAATTGGAATTGTTTTATAGCTGCCTGGAGTGCAGCTTTAAAATAGAACATTATAAGTTGATTTCTAATTAGCTGCTTTCCTTCTCTTCTCCGTAAATTGTCCTTTCACTGTATTAAACAAAGGTCTTACCAAGTGTGTAATGTGTACATGCGTCTAATGCATTGAGAGTGCTGCCATTATGCCTCAAGGTAGGTTACCCCACTGTCTGCACATATAGCACTTACACCCCACTGTCTGCACATATAGCACTTACACCCCACTGTCTGTACATATAGCGCTTACACCCCACTGCCTGCACATATAGCACTTACACCTCACTGTCTGCACATATAGCACTTACACCTCACTGTCTGCACATATAGCACTTACACCCCACTGTCTGCACATATAGCACTTACACCTCACTGTCTGCACATATAGCACTTACACCCCACTGCCTGCACATATATCACTTACACCTCACTGTCTGCACATATAGCACTTACACCCCACTGTCTGCACATATAGCACTTACACCTCACTGTCTGCACATATAGCACTTACACCCCACTGCCTGCACATATATCACTTACACTCACTGTCTGCACATATAGCACTTACACCTCACTGTCTGCACATATAGCACTTACACCTCACTGTCTGCACATATAGCGCTTATACCCCACTGTCTGCACATATAGCACTTACACCCCACTGTCTGCACATATTGCACTTACACCCCACCGTCTGCACATATAGCGCTTACACCTCACTGTCTGCACATATAGCGCTTATACCCCACTGTCTGCACATATAGCACTTACACCCCACTGTCGGCACATATAGCACTTACACCCCACTGTCTGCACATATAGCATTTACAACTCACTGACTGCACATATATCACTTATACCTCACTGTCTGCACATATAGCGCTTACACCTCACTGTCTGCACATATAGCACTTACACCCCACTGTCTGCACATATAGCACTTATACCCCACTGTCTGCACATATAGCGCTTACACCTCACTGACTGCACATATAGCACTTACACCCCACTGCCTGCACATATAGCACTTACACCTCACTGTCTGCACATATAGCGCTTACACCTCACTGACTGGACATATAGCGCTTACACGTCACTGTCTGCACATATAGCGCTTACACCTCACTGTCTGCACATATAGCACTTACACCTCACTGTCTGCACATATAGCACTTACACCCCACTGCCTGCACATATAGCACTTACACCTAACTGTCTGCACATATTAGGCTTACACCTCACTGACTGCACATATAGCGCTTACACGTCACTGTCTGCACATATAGCGCTTACACCTCACTGACTGCACATATAGCATTTACACCTCACTGACTGCACATATAGCGCTTACACCTCACTGTCTGCACATATAGCGCTTACACCTCACTGACTGCACATATAGCGCTTACACGTCACTGTCTGCACATATAGCGCTTACACCTCGCTGACTGCACATATAGCACTTACACATCACTGCCTGCACATATAGCGCTTACACCTCACTGACTGCACATATAGCGCTTACACCCCACTGTCTGCACATATAGCGCTTACACCTCACTGACTGCACATATAGCACTTACACCCCACTGTCTGCACATATAGCGCTTACACCCCACTGTCTGCACATATAGCGCTTACACCTCACTTGCACATATAGCTCTTACACCCCACTGTCTGCACATATAGTGCTTATACCCCACTGTCTACACATATAGCACTTACATCCCACTGTCTACACATATAGCACGTACACCCCACTGTCTGCACATATAGCGCTTACACCTCACTGTCTGCACATATAGAGCTTACACCTCACTGACTGCACATATAGAGCTTACACCTCACTGACTGCACATATAGCACTTACACCTCACTGTCTGCACATATAGCACTTACATCCCACTGTCTGCACATATAGCACTTACATCCCACTGTCTGCACATATAGCACTTACACCCCACTGACTGCACATATAGCACTTACACCTCACTGTCTGCACACATGGAACTTATACCTCACTGCCTGCACATATAGTGCTTACACCCCATTGTCTACACATATAGCACTTACACCCCACTGTCTGCACATATAGCACTTACACCCCACTGACTGCACATATAGCACTTTCACCCCACTGACTGCACATATAGTGCTTACACCCCATTGTCTACACATATAGCACTTACACCCCACTGTCTACACATATAGCACTTACGCCTCACTGTCTACACATATAGCACTTACACCTAGGGTTGCCACATCACCCCTTTAATCCAGGACACATATGAATTACACAGGTTCTGAGGCTAATATAATGCACATAAGGCACTAAGTGAGTTTAATTACCACCTTAATCAGCCACAGACCCTGTGTAATTCGTGTGTGTCCTGGATTAAAGGGATGATGTGGCAACCCTACTTACACCCCACTGTCTGCACATATAGCACTTACACTCACTGTCTGCACATATAGCACTTACACCCCACTGTCTGCACATATAGCACTTACACCTCACTGTCTACTGTGATAGTGAAAGTCCCTGTCTCGGAGAAAATTAGTGTAAAATGGACACAGGGCTCTCAAAGAGGCAGTTTGAGAAGTTCCAGCAGAAGAATTGGGGGGCAGACAAAACAATGTTTTAAGTGTTCTCTAGATTTTGTAAGTCTGGATTGGGGCTGGAAACTTGAAGACTTCAAAGAGGGATGGAGTCTTCATTCTTTTGTCTGGGTTTTCCAGAAGTTCTGCAGGTTGTGTGTGTGTCCAGGTGCACACACGCGTTATAAGGCAGATCTGAGCATAGCTCAGGTGACCTTGAGTAGGAGTTGGTGTTGCAGCAGTTGCTGTAGCCAGGAGGGAATTGTGTGCTCCTGTTTAGTGACCCAGGCAATATCCTTAAGGTGGCACTCCATGTAGGACAGGTTCCAGGTCAATGGATTGAGAGAGTTGGGCCAGCTGAGAGAGTCTGGGGGTACTATAGCTGAGACAACTGGAAGAGAGAGTCCTGGGGACCGGAGAGGACCGTGAGTCTCGGAGGAGTGTGAAAGCTTGGAATGTCAGGAGAGCCCCTTCCTAGATGCCAGAAGTGGGCCTGCACAGCATGGTACTGTGACCAAGGCTAAGTGAGCATTGAGAGCCAAGTGGCTTGGCATTTTCATTTATTTTTTTTCTGGAGAAGAACCCCTGTGTGGGTAACCCATGCAAGTATGAACTTTAATTTTGTTACTTTTAATAAAAGTGGCCTATCACGCCCTAAAACCTGAAGTTCTTGTGCTGTAAACTCACTGAAAAATGTATCTACCCCTGAGCTAGTCATCCCCCAAGCTACAATTGGTGGAGGATATGGGCACAAGACAGTGGAATCCAGGTCCTTGCTCCAATAATGAGTTTTGTTAAGGAACTGTCAGTGGCTGTGTGTGGAAGTGCAGCCAGGTGATGAGCATTGCATGCAGGTGGTGCACCTGTGAGAATTTTGTTTTTTTTACTGCTGTGAACTGTGTAACAAGCTGCTGTACATGTGACTGCAAGGATGGGGCACTCAAATGAAGAAGTTCACGTTAAATCAAGTTAAAAGGAAAGTTCCGGCTGTTGTCCAGCATCCTTTGTCCCTGGCTGCAGAGTGGGAAGGCGACATAGTGACGTCTAATTTCATATGGCCACTGCTGCTTACAGAGGAGGCTGACGATTTCCTAATGGAGTTTGAAAGAGTTGCAACATGGAGAGCATGGCCTAGAGAACGGTGGCCAGAGTTTCTGCAACCCTTGTTGCTGAATCGGTTCCGGGTATCCTACCAGCAGATGGGTCCAAGCAGAAATGATTATGACCAGTACAAAGCCAACATTCTGCTTGGAGAAATTTTCTAGTGTGAATGGGAATGCCAGAAATGCTCCAGAAAAGGGAGGTTATCGCCTGTAGCAATGGGAGAGGCATCACTGTGACAACAAAGCACCAGTCAAGCAATAGCTCAGGAGAGCGTGAGTGTGCATCAGTGTACCAGCCCTGGGTCTTTGGCAAGCATATCTGTTGTCACCCCTGGCAACAGTGCTAAGAAGTCTGTGTGTCCTACAGGGGGTACCAGTGAGCATGAGGAATGTAAAGTTGTTTATTATGGCCGCTTATGTGAAGTGGTCAGCCCAGAAAGGAGAACACAACAGTCTGAAACCTGCATGAGGTGTAGCCAACCGTCTTTGGAGTGCATGTCTGCTGTTACCCCTAGCAACAGGGATCCTGTGTTACCTGTAGGGGGTGTCAGTGGGTCTGGAAAGGCTGCAGTGTTGCTCCATGACCACATGGGGGAGTCAGCATGTGGAGACACCACAGATGAGAGACAATGCACTCAAATGAAGGCTATGACACCGGCTACAGGAATTGGTAAGACTGTTGAAGTTAATGGGACAGAACCCAATGAAGTGGGAATGTGTCCAGCAGGAAGATCCACAGTACAGGTGAACTTGCTGCAGTGTGCTACCCGGAGTAGTTGGGAGGCGCAGGGTGAAGCCCAACTGGCAGCAGGACTAAAGACTAAAAAGGAAATGGGGACTCTGTATGTACCTGGTGGAATCCAGCAGAGCGCTGGGAGAGCTGTACTAGGGGTGACCAAAGAAATCCATACACCATGTTCCCTAGTGACTGAGACAGGTGATTCAGGGTTGCCCATGGAAACCTCCCAGAAGCCTGCAGTGTTGGAGCGTAGGGTTTCCCAGGTCAGCTAAGGAGCTGCTCAAGTGGGTAAAAGGCCACCACAATAGCTACAGTGATGTCTAAGCATCACGATGATCCTGTAAAGGTTGAGAAATGTATTTCTGGAAATGTCATGTTTGAGAATAATATTGGTAATGTCTTTACTAAAACGGATGAAAGTAGGATGTCTCCCATGACCACCAGAGGCAGAGCCCCAGGGTTGTCCACGGAAATCTCTAGGGATCTCCCTGTGCTGGAACTGGAGGTTGTCCAGGACCGCTCTGGCACTACTCTGGGAGAACAAGGGGGGACTGCACCACACAGTGATAGTGTGTGGGTGCAGAACACACGCCCGGTATGTGACTAGGTTGGTGAGGGATTCGTTCAGCCTGTTAAAGCTGGTAGTGTAAAGCTGGGTGTGATGGTAGTGCCACCAGAACAAACTGGTCAAAATAGTGTATTGCATCCTGCCTTGGTTGACAAAGCATTGTCCCAATGTGACATAAGTAAAACTGTGCTTGTACAATGTGATGCATATAGAGATGACAAATGTACAGTCTTGGGTAATGAGTCCCGGGTTACTTTGGTGCCTCTTGAAACAGGTGATGCAGTGCTGCAGAATGTCTGTCAAAGAAGTACCACAGACTGGGAAGCCTGGTGCAAGGAAGCAGTCACAACACTAAACAAAGTGACAATGGGTTACAAAGCTATGATGTGTAACAAAGGTGTGTACACAACACCTGCTATGCCAAATGGAGGGACTGCAGGGTGGTCAAGGGTGCGTTGGCCCCAGCAGAGATTGGCCCTCTCCTATCAGAAGGACCATTTAAGGGTGAATGCTTGGCAGTTGTGTTATCCACAGCCCAACAGCTTGAAAATATTGAATGCAAAAATGGCAGTGTGACTTGTTTTGACCTGCAGGGGCTCACTGATGCTGTGGCAGAAGGGATAAATGTGAGACGTACATCTAACAGTGCTCCAGTTGAGCACCAGACTGTGATGACAGTTACCTCCAGTGAGGTGGAGGTCACTTTAACTGTCTCTACCTTTCCAGGTTCAGCAGATGAGCCCCTCCACATCCTTGATAATGGAAAAGTCCCTTGAAAGGTCTTGTATGTAGATATGGATTGCATTAAGATGACTAAGGTACTGTTGAAAATGCGTGAAGTCCAAAAAGCACATTTGCTGTACTTGGGTGTCTCCACCGTGGTCAGACAAGGTGGTACTGCATAGTACCAGTAGGTGGAGCCAAGTAGTATAAGCTATGCTTGGTGATATTAATCGCAAGAGGAACTGGTTGGTACCATATTTATTAGCAGTGTGGCAAATGGTCTTGTGGTTTTGAGAGGGTGCTTCCAGTTACCAGTTTGGATGGAAGGCGACCAGGAGAATGGTTGAAAAACTCAGAGGTCTCGCTGCCTGATGCAGTGACTAAGAACACTCCTGCTGGTGCAGTCAGAGGTGCGGCAGAGCAGTGGTCAGTAGAAAGCACAGACACTGCCTCACCCACTAGACCTCAATTGAAGGAAGGGCCCGAAATAGACGTGGCATTAGCAGACATTTTTCCTATCATTCGCCAAGAGGTATAAGTTAAGGTACCCAGAGACACTGTGGGGGGAGGAAGCACTGATGGTACTGGAAGTGGTGACATCAGAATTTGCAATCTGTCGCTGCTGGTATCGCTAACAAAGGTTTAATTGCTGTGGGTAACCTCAGGAAAGTTGTTAAACCAAAAAAACCTGTTGTGATGGGTAAAACTAGTTTTGGTAAGGGAAAAGGTGGTTCCCTGTGAGGTGAAGTATTAGGAGCAGGTTCGCTATGTCCAGAAAGTAAGGGTATCAGGGAAGGCAGAGTTCCCCCAAGAAAGACATATAAGCCCAAGAATCACAGAAGAGAAAGCATAGGATAGAAACTAGTGGGATCCCGTGGAGAGTCGGGGCAGGACTTACCTGAAAACACACCTGGAAAAAGGTTGGGCCTATGTGGCTGACAGCTGGCACAGAGGTGTCCCAGCCACGATGATGGATGCAGTTGTTCCTTCCTCCGGATCAAAACAAGGAGGGGGGTATGTGATATGAGAGCCCCTGTCTGGGAAAATGAGTGTAAAATGGACACAGAACTCTCAAAGAGGTAGTTTGAGAAGTTCCAGCAGAAGACTTGTGAGCAGACAAAAATTGTATTTTTTTTATACATACTTACCAGTAAAATCCATTCATTCGAAAGACATCACGGGACACAGAGCAGGCTATATATTCAATACATCTGGGTTATACGCCATCTATAGGTGAATGAACACTAGCAATCCACCAAAAAAACAAACAGGAAGTCCCCCCCCCCTATATAACCCCTCCCCACTGGGAGCACTTCAGTTTTGTAGCAAGCAATGAACTCCATAAGACAGAGAGGGGAGGGACCTCTGTGTCCCGTGATGTCCTTAGAAAGAAATGGAATTTACAGGTAAGTATGTATAAAAAATCTAATTTTCTTTCTCGGACATCAGGGGACACAGAGCAGGTTATATATTCAATACATCTGGGACGTCCCAGAGCAATACCTGAGGGGAGGGAGACACAAATCTCATATCGCAGCGCTTAGCACACTGCGGCCAACAGATGCCTCATCTGCTGACCTGACATCCACCTGGTAGAACCTGGTGTATGTATGCACCGAGGACCAGGTAGCGGCCTTGCATATCTGCGCCACTGATGTCCAGTGGCAGAAAGCCCAGGAGATAACAACCCTCCTGGTGGAGTGAGCTCTTACCCTAAAAGGGGAGCTCTCCTTTTCAGGCCATAGGCCTGAGTAATCAATTGACGGATCCAAAGTGAAATAGTTGCTTTGGATGCAGCCTGACTCTTAGGGCCTTCCGGCAAAACAAAAAAGGCCTCAGTCTTCCTTAAGTCCTCCGACCTCTCCAGATAGACCTTAACTGCTCGAACCAGATCCAGAGAGTGCAATCGTCTCTCCTCTGGGGACATAGGATGTGGAAAAAAGGAGGGTAACACAATATCCTGATTGAGGTGAAAAGCTGACACCACCTTAGGCAAGAAGGAAGGAAGGGGGCGCAACACTACCTTGTCCTGATGTAACCTTAAATAAGGCTCCCTATAGGAGAGAGTTGCTAACTCAAAAACCCTCCTAGCCGAAGTGACTGCAACCAGGAAAGCTAACTTCCGGACCAAAAGGACCAAGGGAATTTCCCTGATAGGTTCAAAAGGTTGTCCCTGCAGTACCGACAATACCAGATTCAGATCCCGAGGACAGGGAGGACTTGTCACTGGTGGCACTACATGTGCCACCCCCTGAAGAAAAGTCTTGACCAAAGAGTGCGTAGCCAGAGGTCTCTGAAAAAACACAGATAAGGTCTAGACCTGCCCCTTGATAGTAGTCAGGGCTAGTTTTGAATCCACTCCGGTTTGAAGAAAGGCCAGAACCCTACTGATCGCATATTTGCACGGGTGCCATTTTTTGGCCTCACACCATCCCATCCAATGTAGGTCTTCCAGACCCTATGATAAATTCTCCTGGTGGAGATCTTTCTCTTGTTAATAAGGGTAGATAAAGCTGCCCCTGAGACTCCCCTTTCTCTCAGAACTGTGGCTTCAATAGCCACTCCGTCAAATTTAGCACAGGTAAATTCGGGTGAAACAATGGCCCCTAGGATAACAGATCCAGATGCAATGTCAATTGCCAAGGACCGTCTACCACCATCCTCACTATTTCCGGGTACCAGGCTTTCCTGGACCATGCTGGTGCCACCAGTATGACCGCAACCATTTCTTCCCGTATCCTACGTAAGAGATGTGAGAGAAGGGCGACCGGGGGAAAGGCGTACATTAGGGAGAACTGATCCCAAGGAAACACCAGAGCGTCTATCCCGATGGCGAGGGAATCCCTCTTCCTGGATAAGTACCACTGGACCTTGTTGTTGAACCAAGAAGCCATCAGATCCACTTCCGGCGTCCGCCAGTGCTGACATAACTCCTGAAAAACCTCGGCATGCAGGGACCATTCCCCTGACAGGACCAGCTGGTGACTTAAAAAGTCCGCCTTCCAATTCTCCACCCCTGGAATGTAAATCGCAGAGATTCTTGGCACATAGTGTTCTGCCCATTTTGAGCAATAGACTCACTTCCTCGTGAACTCCCCTGCTCCTGGTGCTGCCCTGGTGGTTGATATAAGCCACAGCTGTGGCATTATCTGTCTGTATCCTCACCGGAAGACCCCGTAATCTGACTGTCCAATGCCTCAGAGCCAGCCGAATGGCTCTTAGCTCTAAGATGTTTATGGGAAGCTGCTGCTCTGCCTGAGACCATCTCCCCTGAACTGTGAGGTCCTCTATGACCGCACCCTAACCCGAGAGACTGGCATCCGTGGTCACAATTTCCCAGAAGACTGGGAGGAAAGACCTCCCCTGAGTCAGATTCTTGTGAACTAACCACCAACTTAGACTGTGCCGCGACCTGGGAGTCAAGGTCATGTTGCAATCCAGGGACTGAACTTTCTTATTCCATTCTGCCAGAATGTTCCTCTGAATTAACCTGGAATGAAATTGGCTGTAAGGTATAGCCTCGAAGGAGGCTACCATCTTGCCCAACAGACTCATACAGAGCCGAATTGAAGGATGTTTCTGATCTCTTACCCGTCTCACCAGGTCCTTGAGATCGTTGACCTTCCTTAGGGGTAGGAAAACCTTCACCTGCCTGGTGTCCCATTTGCAGACCCAGATATTCCAGGCATTGCACCGGAACCAAGGAGGACTTTCCCTGGTTGATAATCCAACCCAAGCTCTCTAGTACCTGGCCGTCAAGGCCAGACTGAACTTGAGCCTCTCCCTGGATTGATCCCTGATCAGGAGGTTGTCCAGGTAACCCAAGATCAAGACCCCTTTTGATCTCAAAAATCCCAAAATGGGGGCCAGCAGCTTTGTAAAAACTCTGGGTGCTGTCGCATTACCGAATGGCAGAGTCACAAATTGGTAATGCCGCTGTCCTATTGCAAAGCGTAAGAACTTCTGGTGAGGAGGAAAGATTGGCACATGTAAATACACATCTTTGATGTCTATTGACACCAGAAAGTCTGCCTGTTGAAGAGAGGCCAGCACTGACCGAATGGATTCCATTCGGAATGACCGCACTACCAGAAACTGGTTTTAGGCCTTGAGATCCAAAACGGGTCTTGCCTCCCCATTTGGTTTTAGCACAGTAAACAGGTTTGAATAAAACCCTGTGCCCCTCTCTGCTGTTGGAACCTCTACAATTACGCCTTGCAGTGTCAGGTGATTTAATGCCTTGAGCTGATCCTTTTTTACCAGATCTACAGGCATCCTTGACCTCAGGAATCTATGAGGGGGCCAATCCCGAATCTCCAGCTTGTAGCCTAGAGAGACTAGGGGTACTACCCAGCTGTCTTGGATGATGTTCCGCCATACTCCAGCAAAAAGTAACAGCCTCCCCCCCCACCCGAGTGAGTGGGGACGCCCCTTCACAAGGAAGGTTTGGCCTTGGGCTTGGAAGATTTCTGACCCCATGGTCTCTTCTGTCCTGGGCCCTGCTGTTTTCCCCTAAACTCAGGACCCTGCGGTCATCGTGACTGCCTAGATCCTCAAAATCCAGAGGACATTGCAGCTGAAGGCTTAAAGGAAGGCAGTTTAGCTGGCTTTTTTACTGGTAAAAGGGTACTTTTTCCTCCAGAGATCTTTTGGATATATTTATCTAGATCTTCTCCAAACAGGTGCTCGCCATGAAAAGGGAACCCTGTCAGCAACCTCTTACAAGGAAGCTCAGCCAACCAGTTAAAGCCACAGAATCCTGCGCATGTGCACAGATAAAAGAGCCATTCGGGAGTCCTTCAAGGCATCTACCACAAAACATAAAGCCTGTGGTGAATTAAAAGACTCGTCCTCCTCTTCTCCTTCCTCGCCTGTACTCATGGCTTGATCCTTCAAGGCCTGGCATACCCCTATTGCAGCGACTGCTGGCTGAATGGCCGAGCCTGCTAGGGCGAAGGAGGCTTTTAATAAGGATTCCAACTTTTTGTCTACCGGATCCTTAAATCCCTGAGCATTATCCACAGGACAGGTAAGAGTTTTAGAAAGGAAAGATACTGCGGCATCCACTGCCGGAACACCCCATTTTTTCAAAAAAATTTCCTCCATAGGGTATAAAAAGGAAAGCGTCTTGGGAGGAATAAAGACTCTATCCGGGTGTTCCCAATACGCATATACCACCTGTTCCAATAGTGGGTGCAAAGGGAACACCTGAGAGTTCTGCGGGGGTTCCAATGACCCCAAGGAGGAGAAAAATATTTCAGGGATCTGTACAGGAGGTAACCTGAAAGCAGCACGCACTGTGCGTGTCAAAGCACGTACGAGTAGCTTCTGTGACTGAGCCCCATCACTTGTCTCAGATTCCTTTGAGGTTGATTCCTCAGCTGGGATTTCAGCCAAATCCTCCACTCCTACCCCTTCCTCTTCATCCATCCACTTCTGCTCCAGCACAGGGGGGCCAGGAGATGGAGATCTGTCCCACTTCTTGTTACCACGAGTAACAGCAGCAATCATACCTGCCAGCTTGTTTTCCCCCTGCAGGCATACCTTGGTTCAGTGTTCCAGGTTTACCTACATGCAGGATCCAGCGCAATATATGGTCGCTTACAGGCAAAACCTTGCAGTTTCTTCTGTCTTCTTAGCGAGGCCCGGGTACCATTTATCTTAGCTTAAATGCCGTTTGAAATGGATCCGGTAAGAAAGCTGTCCCTGATTCTCAAGAACCTGTGTGGGAATCAGCATAGAAGCTCCACAGAGCTGTAAAAATGACCATCAACCTTCAAAACACTGCCGAAAAAACTGAAGTGCTCCCAGTGGGAGGGGTTATATAGGGAGGGGGACTTCCTATTTGTTTTTTTTGGTGGATTGCCAGTGTTCATTCACCTATAGATGGCGTATAACCCAGATGTATTGAATATATAGTCTGCGCTGTGTCCCATGATGTCCGAGAAAGAAACTATGTTTTACATTTTCTCTGGATTTTGTAAGTCTGGAATGGGGCTGGAAACGTGAAAACTTCAAAGAGCATTGGGAGAGATGGAGTCTTCAGTCTTGTGTCCCTGTTTTCCAGAAGTTCTGCAGGTTGTGTGTGTGTGTGTGTGTGCGTGTGTGTGCGTGTGTGTGTGTCCAGGTGCACACACTCGTTATAAGGCAGATCTGAGCATAGCTCAGGGGACCTGGAGTAAGAGTTGGTGTTGCTGTAGCCAGGAGGGAGGTGTGCTCCTGTTTAGTGATCCAGACAATATCCTTGAGACAGCACTCCATGTGGGAGAGGTTCCAGGTCAGTGGATTGAGAGAGTTGGGCCAGCTGAGAGAGTCTGGGAGACTATAGCTGAGACAACTGGAAGAGAGGGTCCTGGGGACCGGAGAGGATCGTGAGTCTCGGAGGAGTGTGAAAGCCTGGAATGTCAGGAGAGCCCCTTCCTAGAGGCCAGAAGTGGCCTGTGCAGCATGGTACTGTTACCAAGGCTAAATGAGCCTTGAGAGCCAGGTGGCTTGGCATTTTCATTTGTTTTTGTTCTGGAGAAGAACCCCTGTGTGGATAACCCATGCATGTATGAACTTTCATTTTGTTACGTTTAATAAAAGTGGCCTACCAGGCCCTAAAACCTGAAGTTCCTGTTCTGTAAACTCACTGAAAAATGTATCTACCCCCGAGCTAGACATCCCCCAGGTTACACTACACATATAGCACTTACACCTCACTGTCTACACATATAGCACTTACAACCCACTGTCTGCACATATAGCACTTACACCTCACTGTCTACACATATAGCACTTACACCTCACTGTCTGTACATATAGCACTTACAACCCACTGTCTGCACATATAGCACTTACACCCCACTGTCTGCACATATAGCACTTACACCCCACTGTCTACACATATAGCACTTACATCTCACTGTCTGCACATATAGCGCTTACACCTCACTGTCTGCACATATAGCACTTACACCCCACTGTCTACACATATAGCACTTACATCTCACTGTCTGCACATATAGCGCTTACACCTCACTGTCTGCACATATAGCACGTACCCCTCACTGTCTGCACATATAGCACTTACACCTCACTGTCTGCACATATAGCACTTACACCCCACTGTCTGCACATATAGCACTTACACCTCACTGTCTGCACATATAGCACTTACACCTCACTGTCTGCACATATAGCACTTACACTCACTGTCTGCACATATAGCACTTACACTCACTGTCTGCACATATAGCACTTACACTCACTGTCTGCACATATAGCACTTACACCCCACTGTCTGCACATATAGCGCTTACACCTCACTTTCTGCACATAGAGCAGTTGCTCCCCACTGCCGGCACATACAGCACTTAGGGGTCGATTTTATAATGGAGAGCAGATATTGTTGGATACTTTATTGTGCAATTCACACTGCAACTGCATTTTTTTTTTTACTTTGCTACCATTCATTTAAACAATTTATTGAAATGAATGAGGCTTTGCTAGCTTCAGCCTTCCGAACCAAGTGATTTACTAAGCATGTTCATAAAGCACATTGCTGTGCTTTATAATCCATGTTTTTAAAGCAGCATGGCCTTAGTAAGTCCATAGTAAGGCTAAACTGTTGCTTTATAACTGGGCCCATGTGAGCCCATTCCCACGTAGCTGGTAAATTGCAGTGCATTTACCCACATGCCTGTATGTTGCCCTGCATTGCAGCTCATATGTATTGGAGGTGCATTGCCTCATTGAAATAGAACGGCATCACTATGCACTAACATGTGTATGAGTTATCACAGTGGACTGCATTGGATAGGTGTACAGTACATGGGCACTTAGAGTATTTCATTACATAGTGAAACCCAGTATCATTCTACAGCTAACAACTGATGCACCTGTCGGGTAGTATTTAGCAAATCCACCTACACATATTTGGTGTATTGAATCCTGAGCTTCACAAAACTGAGTTTTCTGACTTGGACCTGTAAGTTTTTATTGAATTTCTGGGATGGTGCTAAGTGCAGCCATACTTTGTGCCATCCAGTTAGAAACCTGAGTTTTGTAGGTCAGTGAAGTTAAAGCAATAAATATTGATCCATGATTGGTTACTTCAAGCTGCTGCACAACATTGTTACTTGCATGCTGTTAGCTTACCACTGAACTCCAGGCATATAAAAACTAAACACCATTTAATAGTTATATATTCATTAAAAGAGCATTCAAAGTATTTTATATATTATAAATAGCTAACATTATCTTTATATTAACTGCCTGTAATCCAGTGCAATGGGAGGATGGAATGAAAAGGGCTGTATTTCTTTACACAGTGTGGTCCAAGCACACACATGCATTGGATGCACTTGACCTCGTCGCCCATACTGACAATGTGCCAGGAGCAGCAATTGAGATAAATGGAATAACACGGCTTGAATATTTCATGCAACATTTGAGCTGGCACAGTGCAAAGAAATGTTCAATTAGCTCAGAAATGTATGCTTTTGCATACTTTCCAGCTCAGACGGGTGGAAAAAAACAGCTATTTGAGTCATGAAAGCGAGGGCCTCTGTTTACCTTGCTGCCATGTTAGGTACTTCAGACTTGTACATTCATGTTGCTTTTGGGGGGGCAATAGTACATGTAAAATCTCCAGGTGTTCAGTTACAGCCGTATCCCCTCCTGTTTGCTTTGTAAATTGGCTCCAAACCATTTTCTGAGAAGTGGTCCACCATGGATCACTTTTCGGAGCCTAGCACCCATATGTGTGGGCAGGGCTTGTGTGCCCAAGTTGAGGATTTGCTAGTAGCGCTCACCAGTGTTAATTTTGACGTCAAATTTCTATTCGTTTTAGTTATAGTCTTTTGACTAAAATGCTATTTTAGTTTTAGTCGTATTTTAGTCATCTGAATTGTTTTAGTTTAAGTCATTTTTTAGTCGACTAAAATCTCCAATACATTTTAGTCAACTAAAATCAAATGGGTTTAGTTAAATTTGAATGCATTACTGAAAGAGGAACTGCAGTCTGCTCACATAATTTGTAATAAAAACATCTTTGCCATTCTGAAGCTTCCCTCCAACCACTTTGCATATAATTTTATATATACTGTGACTCTGTACTTGCGAAATATGCTGCAGAAATCTCCCTCCACTAAGTCTGGCTGCATCCATTTTACCTGTGGGCAGCTGAAGCTGCTGCCTGTTCACTTCCTAGATTTACACAGAGGCACACCTTCAGCCCTGCAGCTCTGATTGGTCCTCTTATGACTCACCCCCCCCCCCCCCACATCCCTTCTTGGCAGAAAGCTGTGCATGATGTCAAACACTGAGGCATTTTTCCAGACAAGAAACAGGGCTGTATAAGGTATTTGCTGGCAGAAAAAGAATGTTTTACTATCCAAAGTTAAAACAACAAGGGCAGAGGTTTTAATAGATGGAAAGATGAAAAAATGACTCAAGTTCCGCTTTAAACATTTCTTTAGAATTTCCAAACTCATTATATACTCCTGGAGTAAAAATCTAAAAACATGTTATTCTTTATGGTAAGGTTTTAACATGCACTACAGACATAGATTTAGCCGTTGTGATATAGAACATCTTTATAAATAAAGCCAAGTTTCATTAACAAACAAAAATATTGCTATTTGACAAGCAGAAGTGCAACTTTAAAAAATGAAAAACCCAAAAAACGGTAAACTCTATTGGCTGTAATGCCATTGCACATAATACCTGAATATATTACCAACATTAAATATCAAGAAAAAATAAGAAAAGCCTTTTTCTTATTTATTTTTTTTCTCTTTTAGCAGCTTAACCTCCCTGGTGGTATAATTATTTCAGATTATTGGTGCTGAAAGCGGTACGATTATTTTGCATGGAAATTTGGCATTTTTTTATTGTAGGCCTGTAATTCTTAGGAATAGCTCACTTAAATCTGTCCAAACAAGAGTCTAGTAGACATCCCGGGTATGATAGTTTGAAACATTAAATCATAAATTATAATATAATAAATAACTAAAAATAATTATCAAAAATAATAACGTAATAGTAATAAAATGTATGCAATAATGTAATCAAACCAAAAACACTAAAATTTGCTCAGTTGGAGAATTGTCACTGTTGTCACTTTCCGTGTCTGATGATAAATTTCCCCAAAAATCAGTATCACTCAATTCTGCAAATGATTCTTATTTACTATCGCTGTTTTCTAGTTGATCAAAAAACACTTTTGACGTAAAGGTGCGCTTTTTGGTTGCCATGGACATTCTCAAGTTTCCAGGCAGAAAGAATGACATATATAATATAAAAGTGCATGCAGGGCACTGGGCAAACCACTAGGGACAAAAGGGATGTGAAATTATTTCCTACAGTAATGTAATCTATAAGATTACAGTGTACTGTATGTGTTGTGTGTGTTTCACTTTTTGAATTTCCCGCCGGCCTCCATTCCCGTGCGACGCGACGCTCGCAGGGAACGGAGCCCGGCATCACAGAGTCATCGGGCGGCGGACACAGCCCGCAGACACGGCGGGGGACATCGCTGGATCCAGGGGACAAGGTGAATAGCGCTGCCTGGATCCAGCAATGCAATCCCGAGTGTGGCTCGGGGTTACCGCTAATGGTACTGAAATTCCACCCCGAGCCACACTCGGGAATACCGCCAGGGAGGTTAAAAGATTTTCCCACAAAGTTGGGAGCATGATATTGTCCAAAATGTCTTGATTGGCTGACGCCTTAAGGGTTCCCTTCACTGAACAAAGAGGCCAAGCCCAACCCCTGGAAACCAACCCCACATCATAACCCCCCCCCACCAAATGATTGGGATCAGTACACTAAGCAAGGTCCATGAAGACATGGATGAGCGAGTTTGGGATGGAAGAACTTGACTGGCTTGCACAGAGTCCTGACCTCAACCAGATAGAACACCTTTTGGCTGAATTAGAGCAGAGACTGCGAGCCAGGCCTTCTCACATCAGTGCTGGACCTCACAAATGCACTTCTGGAAGAATGGCCAACATTCCCATAGACACACTCCTAAACCTTGTGGACAGCCTTCCCAGAAGAGTTGAAGCTGTTATAGCTGCAAAGGGTGGGTCAAATTCATTTTAACCCTATGGCCTAAAACTAGGTGGCCATTAAAGTTCATGTGTGTAAATACAGGTGTCCCAATACTTTTGGCTAGATAGTGTATCCTAGCAAGATTTGCAATGGTGGTGGAATTTGACTGGTCTGCACAGTCCTGAACTCAATACAACAGAACACCTTGGGGATGAATTAGAGTGGAGACTGCAAGCCAGGCCTTCTCTTCCAACATCAGTGCCTGACCTTACAAATGCACTTGTGGAAGGATGGTCAAACATTCCCATAGACACACTCCTAAACCTTGTGGACAGCCTTCCCAGAAGATTTGAAGCTGTTAGAGCTGCAAAGGGTGGGCCAGCTCTAAATTGAACCCTGGGCTACCATTATAGTTCATGTGTGTAAAGGCAGGTGGCCCAATACTTATGACAATATATTGTATATTGCTTGTGACCATCCGCTGTCTTCTCCCTCTGCTCTTCTTCCGATGTTGACTCAACGCAATCTCCCGGTGTAACGCTGGCTCTGCTCTGTGCAATGACTTATATTGGCATGGGGTGGGGTCATCCAGAGATCCACCCACTTGCGACATCACGGACCAATTATTGGCGGTGATGTCACAAGGGGGCGGGGTCTCTGAATGACATCATCCGCCCCATCGCATCATTGGAGGAGGTTCATTTTTGAATTTACACCAGGTTGTCAGTGGGAGCAGCGGAGGAAGAAGGAGAAGACCAGAGGAAGGAAGAAGCAGGGGGCGAAGAAGCCGGAGGAAGGAGAAAAACAGAATAAGAAGCGGGGAAGGAGAAGATGGAGGGAGACCGGAGGAAGAAGCGGGGAAGAAGAAAAAATGTAAATAAAGGGATTGTCAAAAACTGGCTACTGTGTTTTGCCACACTGCACTACTGTTTTTTGGTGAATGGGTAGGGATACAATGTACACCATACTCATTCACATGGGGGGGGGAATCTGGGGGCCCCCTTGTTAAAGGGGGCTTCCAGATTCCGATAAGCCCCTTGCCCGCAGACCTCGACAACCACAGCCCAGAGTTGTCAGGAAGAGTCCCTTCTCCCCATTAAGCCCCCCTGCCCCAAAGCACCCACCCCCCCATGTTGAGGGCATGTGGCCTGGTACAGTTCGGGGGAGGGGCGCTTGTCCCATGCTGTCCAGCCAGGCTGCATGCTCGGATAAGGGTCTGGTATGGATTTTGGGGGGACCCCCACGTCAATTTTTAAAACAATTTTGGCGTGGAGTTCCCCTTAAAATCCATACCAGGCCCTTCCCCTGGTATGGACTGGGGGCCCCACCCAATTTTTTTCAGTGATTTTTTTTATCTATATTGCCGGAAGCCGGCAATACATTACAGCCATGGGCGATTTTAAAGGACTTTTTTTCTTTATAAATGTCATTTTGCTACAGCACTGTTCTAAACATCACACAGATGCACCACTTTACAGGCAGACCAGGCATGATATTTAAAGGACTATTTCATTTTTATTGTTTCAATTTATTCATCACTAAAATCACTGCTCCTTTACAAACTATTGTTTTAAAAACTTTTTTTGCTATTGATACATATCCGCCAGGGCAGTACTCAGGTCCCCATACACTTTTTATGGCCAATAACTTGCATACAAGCTTTCAATAAGGACTTGGGAACTTGCAGGTTCAAATCCCATTGACGGCCACAATTCCCACATATGTGAGCTGACAGGTATTTCGCTGGCAATAGCGCTCTGTTCCGTTTGCATGTGCACCCAGTTTCACAGAGTTTGAAGTCTTAATTGCCTTTAATTGGAGCACATTTTGGCGTTATAGTAAATTACCCCCAGAGTCTTTTGACTAAAATGCCATTTTAGTTTTATTTGTATATTAGTTGACAAAAATAGTAATAATTTAGTCAATGAAAATATTTCAGTCGACAAAATTAACATTGGCGTTCACTAATGTTTTCATCTACAAGTGGAGGCTGCCGACATGTGAAATCATATATACATCACATACCAAGTATGCAGCATTGATAAGCGGTTTCAATTCTTTGTTACATTGAGAAACCTTATTGGGGGAAAGGGGACGATATCATTCCCTATTATTGAGTATATTAAGACACATCTGTTCATGTTGCATTTGCGTCATAATGACAACGCTGCCCCCTTTGTCCTGTGTGTCTTATGGACACAAAGAGCAGAACTCGGGAGCGAGCACCCACTAGTGCCCCCATAGCAAGTGGCTTGCTATGGGGGCATGCGGCAGGGGGGAGCCAGGAGACCTGGTAAGGGACCTGGGAAGAGGAGGATTGGGGCTGCTCTGTTCAAAACCATTGCACGGAGGAGGTAAGTATAAAATGTTTGTTACATTTTCTTTTTTTTTTAATTAGGCCTTTAGCAGTGGTGGCTAGTGAAGTTTTAGGATGGGGGGCGCCAGGCCCTGCCCTTCCTTTATGACCCCTCCTACTTCTAATAAGCCCCACCCCTTATAGAATTCACCCACTCCGTCCCCTGTATTCCACATATTGTGCTCAGTATCACATCACAGGACACAGTATACAGCTCAGCATCACAGGACACAGTATACAGTGCAGCATCACAGGACACAGTATACAGCTCAGCATCACAGGATGCAGTATACAGCTCAGCATCACAGGACACTGTATACAGCTCAGCATCACAGGACACAGTATACAGCTCATCATCACAGGACACTGTATACAGCTCAGCATCACAGGATACAGTATACAGCCCCAGCATCACAGGACACAGTATACAGCTCAGCATCACAGGACACAGTATACAGCTCAGCATCACAGGACGCAGTATACAGCTCAGCATCACAGGACACAGTATACAGCCCCAGACACAGTATACAGCTCAGCATCACAGGACACATTATACAGCTCAGCATCACAGGACACAGTATACAGCCCCAGCATCACAGGACACAGTATACAGCTTAACATCACAGGACACAGTATACAGCTCAGCATCACAGGACACAGTATACAGCTCAGCATCACAGGGCACAGTATACAGCCCCAGCATCACAGGACACAGTATACAGCTCAACATCACAGGACAGAGTATACAGCCCCAGCACCAGCATCACAGGACACAGTATACAGCTCAACATCACAGGACACAGTCTACAGCTCAGTATCACAGGTGGGGTAAATTGCAGCCAATAACACAGGTGGGGTAAATTGCAGCCAGTGACACAGGTGGGGCACTTTTGCAGCCAGTGACACAGGTGGGGCACTTTTTTAATTAAGCCTTTAGCAGTGGCGGCTAGTGAAGTTTTAGGATGGGGGGCGCCAGGCCATGCCCTTCCTTTTTGACCCCTCCTACTTCTAATAAGCCCTTATAGAATCCACCCACTCCGTCCCCTGTATTCCACATATTGTGCTCAGTATCACATCACAGGACACAGTATACAGCTCAGCATCACAGAACACAGTATACAGCGCAGCATCACAGGACACAGTATACAGCTCAGCATCACAGGACGCAGTATACAGCTCAGCATCACAGGACACTGTATACAGCTCAGCATCACAGGACGCAGTATACAGCTCATCATCACAGGACACATTATACAGCTCAGCATCACAGGACACAGTATACAGCTCAGCATCACAGGACACAGTATACAGCCCCAGCATCACAGGACACAGTATACAGCTTAACATCACAGGACACAGTATACAGCTCAGCATCACAGGACACAGTATACAGCTCAGCATCACAGGGCACAGTATACAGCCCCAGCATCACAGGACACAGTATACAGCTCAACATCACAGGACAGAGTATACAGCCCCAGCACCAGCATCACAGGACACAGTATACAGCTCAACATCACAGGACACAGTCTACAGCTCAGTATCACAGGTGGGGTAAACTGCAGCCAATAACACAGGTGGGGTAAATTGCAGCCAGTGACACAGGTGGGGCACTTTTGCAGCCAGTGACACAGGTGGGGGCAGATTGCAGCCAGTTACACAGGTGGGGGCAGTTTGCAGGCA
>BLSH010464798.1:386282-408350 GCA_018402905.1 Glandirana rugosa
TGTCAGGAGTACACAGCTGAGCATCACAGGACACAGTATACAGCTTAACATCACAGGACACAGTATACAGCTCAGCATCACAGGACACAGTATACAGCTCAGCATCACAGGGCACAGTATACAGCCCCAGCATCACAGGACACAGTATACAGCTCAACATCACAGGACAGAGTATACAGCCCCAGCACCAGCATCACAGGACACAGTATACAGCTCAACATCACAGGACACAGTCTACAGCTCAGTATCACAGGTGGGGTAAACTGCAGCCAATAACACAGGTGGGGTAAATTGCAGCCAGTGACACAGGTGGGGCACTTTTGCAGCCAGTGACACAGGTGGGGGCAGATTGCAGCCAGTTACACAGGTGGGGGCAGTTTGCAGGCAGTGACACAGGTGGGGCAGTTTGCAGGCAGTGACACAGGTGGGGCAGTTATGTAGCCAGTTACAAAGGTGGGGGCAGTTTGCAGCCAGTTACACAGGTGGGGGCAGTTTGCAGCCAGTTACACAGGTGGGCACAGTTTGTAGCCAGTGACACAGGTGGGGACAGTTTGCAGCCAGTGACACAGGTGGGGCAGTTTGCAGCCAGTGACACAGGTGGGGCAGTTTGCGGCCAGTGACACAGGTGGGGCAGTTTGCAGCCAGTGACACAGGTGGGGTAGTTTGCAGCCAGTGACACAGGTGGGGCAGTTATGCAGCCAGTTACACAGATGGGGCAGTTATGCAGCCAGCAACACAGGTGGGGCAGTTATGCAGCCAGTGATACAGGTGGGGCCAGTTATGCAGCCAGTGACACAGGTGGGGGCAGTTATGCAGCCACTTACACAGATGGGGCAGTTTGCAGCCAGTGACACAGGTGGGGGCAGTTTGCAGCCAGTGACACAGGTGAGGGCAGTTTGCAGGCAGTGACACAGGTGGGGCAGTTTGCAGTCAGTGACACAGGTGGGGCAGTTTGCAGCCACTTACACAGATGAGGCAGTTTGCAGCCAGTGACACAATAGCCGGGAGAAGCCATATCCCTGTTCTAAAATCATCAGCAAACTGATCATCAGTAAACTGTGTGTGAAACTTAAACAATAGCAGGTAGAAGCCATATCCCTGTTCTAAAATCATCTGAAAACTGTGTGTGAAACTTAAACAATAGCAGGTAGAAGCCATATCCCTGTTCTAAAATCATCTGAAAACTGTGTGTGAAACTTAAACAATAGCAGGTAGAAGTCATATCCCTGTTCTAAAATCATCTGAAAACTGTGTCTGAAACAAACAATAACAGGTAGAAGCCATATCCCTGTTCTAAAAACAGGGATATGGCTTCTACCTGCTATTGTTTAAGTTTCACACACAGTTTTTAGATGATTTTAGAACAGGGATATGGCTTATCCCGGCTATTGTTTAAGTTTCACACACAGTTTGCAGATGATTTTAGAACAGGGATATAGCTGCTCCCGGCTATTGTTTAAGTTTCACACACAGTTTGCTGATGATTTTAGAACAGGGATATGGCTTCTCCTGGCTATTGTTTAAGTTTCACACACAGTTTTCAGATGATTTTAGAACAGGCATATGGCTTCTCCTGGCTATTGTTTAAGTTTCACGCACAGTTTTCAGATGATTGTAGAACAGTGATATGGGTTCTCCCGGCTAATTTATACTTTTTTCACACAGTTTGAAGATGATTTTAGAACAGTGATATGGCTTCTCCCGCTAATTAATACTTTTCACACACAGTTTGAAGATGGTCCACATCCACCTCCATTTTTGATTTTTTTATGTGATTTTTGTTTAAAAATGCTTTTAAGTTATTTCCCTGTCCCCATTTCTTTGTAGGGCACGTATCCAACCCTTACCCCCATTCCCCTCCTTTTGCAGACCTCTAGGACTTTACAGGACTTTTTTACAGCCATTTTAGTGCCTAAAAGTTCGGGTCCCCATTGATTTCAATGGGGTTCGGGGTCCGGGTCAAAGTTCGGGTTCTGTCCGGACCCGAACCCGGACTTTGTCCCGAAGTTTGGCCGAACCAGCAGAACCCGAACTTCTAGAGGTTCGATCAACTCTACACAGATGGGGGCAGTTTGCAGGCAGTGACACAGGTGGGGCAGTTTGCAGCCAGTTACACAGGTGGGGCAGTTTGCATTCAGTGACACAGGTGGGGGCAGTTTGCAGTCAGTGACACAGGTGGGGGCAGTTTGCAGCCAGTTACACAGGTGGGGGCAGTTTGCAGTCAGTGACACAGGTGGGGGCAGTTTGCAGTCAGTGACACAGGTGGGGGCAGTTTGCAGCTAGTGACACAGGTGGGGGCAGCTTGCAGTCAGTGACACAGGTGGGGGCAGTTTGCAGTCAGTTACACAGGTGGGGGCAGTTTGCAGCCAGTGACACAGGTGGGGCAGTTATGCAGCCAGTGACACAGGTGGGGGCAGCTTGCAGGCAAGCGCCCCTCACACACCAGCCGTCGCTGGCCTTTAGTATTAATTTAACTTCTCTTAAGGTAACAACTGTATTGAGCAGCATTGCCACCCTAGGATAGGGGGGTGTGTTAGGTCTATATAACACTGTGTTAGGACTATATACCACCCCCCTCTCATCTTCACAACAGGGGTAGGTGTTTTGTAGCCAACAGAGATAGCAGGGAACAACGCTAACTGATAACAGTCCAGAGGTAGAGAGCACAGGCAGTTATCAGCTCCTGGCAGGATAACAGCTACTTTATTCCCTTTTCAAACAGATATAGAAAAGGGGTTTTCAATGGTATACTGTATGTACAAGGGAACAAATAAAATATTTTTTAAGGGCCAGTTCACACCATAGAAACGTAGTCTGGATGCTTTCCGGATGCTTTCCTGCATGCACGTTTTTGACACGTTTTTGATGTGTTCCAGTGCGTTTTCCCCCTCTTTTTTCTTAACCTTAAGGCCTCATGCACACTGGATGTTTTTTGACGTTTTTACAGCAACTGTTTTCAGCTGCAGACGTTTTTTTTTCTACAGTCAATAAACCCTCCATCATGTTATCCTATGTGTTCATGCGCACATAGGCTGTTATCAACTGTTTTGAGCAGTGACATTTTTGAGCTGTAAAAAAAAACCCAAGACCAGAGGGTTCTGAGTGACGTTTTTTCAGCTGTAAAAAGGCGCTGAAGCCCAAAAACGCTCACTAACGCCACTCACCAAAGTTTTTGGACGTTTTGTGTCCATTGAAAAAAGAATAAAAAGAAACTCCCATTGAAGCCAGTGCTAATAAACGCTTATTAACGCCCATTAACGCCGGCGCAAAAACGCTAAAAAAATCAGAAAAAAATCACTGATAAGCTACTGACTTTTTACGGCGTTTTTATTAACGTCCTGTGTACATGAAGCCTAAGGGCCAGTTCCACTGAGTTTTTTTTATGCTTTCCGGTGTGTTTTTGGTACGTTCCGGTGCATTTTTGGTACGTTCCGGTGTGTTTTTGATACGTTTTACAGCGGTCCAGTACAGTTCTGTACATAAAAAATGCAGAATGGCCAATTTTTTTTTTTCTTTCTGAAATGCACTGGAATGGTCTGCAGTGGTGTGAACTATGCCACTGGCATTAATGTGGTCAACTTTCCTTGCGTTTTTCATGCATAAAAAAATGCACTGCATCTGGTGTGAACTGGCCCTTACAGTTTACATACGCTTTTATGTTCAAGTAATTTTTGAGTTTAAACATAGGTACAGTATGTAACATGGTAAGGACATGAGATACATGAGATGGTAAGAAATGATACAGATGATACTGTAATGGACAAGTCTTAGGCAAACAAAAATACCAAAAAATTATATGGCATACTGACATGTATTCAAGTAACAATGGAAGTGTGAACTCAAGGGAGAAGGTGAGTTGGAGAGTAGAAATAAGGTATGAGAAGAGGGCAAGAAAGAAGGGAAGAGGGGGAGCAAAGGGAAAGGGGGATGAAGAATAAGCCAGGAAAGGCAGATAAATAACATACCGGTTAAGTATATTATAAATGTAGACAAATTACACTCCAGTTTGGAATGGGCTATCAATATAACACTGTACAATTAGGGTTGTTTAGCCATAGTGACCATGCAAATTTAGGGTGAGAGATTCTTTAGAGTAAATCTTCATTCCATATCACATTGATGATTGATTTCTGTGACTGTCTCAGATATTGTAGGTATTTTGGGTGTTTTCCGCATTCTAGTAATTATCAATTTTGCTGCATGAACTATATGGATAATGCTTGTCCTGGAATTGGGGGGAAGTTCCCCTATGCCTATGTGGAGTAAGGCCATTTTGGGGTCTGAAGTAATTACTTTTTCTGCCACCCCTGCTTCCAGTTTGAATATTTTATTCCAATAGGATATGAGGGATTAGCAGCACCACATAATATATATTAGGGAACCTTGGTCTCCGCATTGGCTACATACGCTTTTAAAGTGGTCGTTACCCCTTACATATACCTAGTGAAGTAACTGGCCTCAGGTGATAAACAGAGATGAAACCTAGCCTCCTACATAAGTTGTACCTGTTTATCTGCAGCATTCTCTCATCTACATCAGTCAAAAGTGCAGAATTTTCAAAGCATTTCTCAGCTTCAAAAGGCAGGAGGTAGAGATCTGATGTCACACATTACACTGCTCAGAGAGGAGAAATGAGTGCAACCTAAGACCTCAGTGGAGGGAATGGACACACCCCTTCTACATAATCTCATTGGGAAACATGCACATCTGAGGCTGTCAATCACAGGCTGTGTGCAGGAGCTCCACTCCCCATCCCAGTTCTCTTCTCGTCAGCAGAACCTGTCAGAAATGACTTATGCAGATATTAGAAGAATGACAAAGCAGACATAAATCCCACCTGGTGCATTGGATAGAGGGTAGGATATGCTTTGTCTGTTTTTCATGTCAGAGATTTACAACTACCTTAGGGTACATTTGCCGGGCATTTTGCCCTGGTGCGAATCCCAGTGGCACATGTAGCACACTGTGCCAAATTGTGGGTGTGGCCAAGTTGCATTTAAAATGATAATGGCATAAAGGATAGGATGTGTGTATATATGTATGTGTATATATATATAGTATTTACAGTGTATATATACAGTATATGTTTGTGTGTGCATGTGTATGTATATATCATTTTTTTACATTTATATTTACAGCATATATAAATGAACCAAAAATAAACAATAGAAAATACAATAAACTAGAACCTCTAGAATTATTTATTATCTTATCATTATCATGAGACATAACATCATAACATCCCACATAATACCCACATAATACCAACCAGATTACATTTACACAAGCAGTAGAATGATATTTAGGGGGCACTTCATTATTATAAAAATTATATTATTATATAAAAAAAAGCAAGTGGAATGTTTGTTTTTACTGATCTGCAATGTTAAAAACAAATTCTACTTACTATTTTTTAATAATAATAAAGAAACCCCCTTCATTTTATTAATTGCATAAATGTAATCTATGCAAATAAATTATAGGTCTGGCAATGCAACTGAGGAGTCTTAAATCTGTACTCCAGGTTAAGTCAATATTGTCCTAGTAGGAGAGGCATGTGTATTCTTACTTACTGTAAGTCTTGGTATGCTTTCTGTATATTTTTTCAGATCTCTGCATTAATCCAATGTTACATTTTGTGTCTGCACAGGCGCTTCCTGTAATATAGACCAGCCATTTCTGTTCTCTTTCCTTGTGTAGAGTGACTGGTCTTGTATCCGCCCCCTCCTGTTTTCTTCAGGCAGCCTGTAGTGGGTGGATCTTTTGAATCCCTCCCACAGCTCTGCTCTTTAACCAGGCCTTGTGCAACACCGTGATAATGTCACTGCTACTTTTACAAAGTAATATCTGGGTTTGCAAATCGCACACAAACGTGAATTTATATCCTTTGTGTCTCCTAACCACTTCCCCTCTAAAGAAATTTTCCAACGTTTCACACCTTTTGTGCAGTTTTTGGCTATAGAATTAATACAAACACCAAGAACATGAAATATTTTCTGAACACAGAGGCCCTGTAAAATAAAATAGTTGTTTAAATTTTTTATGTTAAATGATATTTATGCAAATCTATGTTTTCTGAGAAAAAATGCTCAAATGTATTTTAATGCACACAAACACAATTTAATCCCCCATTTTTTTTGTACAGAATAAAAGATGAGGTAGTGTCAAGAAAAAAAGATTTGGAATACGTCAGGCATCAAATTGCGTGCAGGCGAAAAATGGCCAAAATTTACAGTAGCCAAAATGATTATTAGGTGGCACTTTAAGCCTAGGTGCACATATGTGTGGGTCGGGAATGCGTGCATTGTCGTGCGCATTCCCATGAACAAAATGTGCTGCTCTTTAGCAGACGTGTGGCTGCCATTAATTCTTGATCTTCCCAATTCTTGATCTTCCCGCATTGATCTTGAACTTCCCTTTTCTTGATCTTCCCGCATTGATCTTGAACTTCCCTTTTCTTGATCTTCCCGCATTGATCTTGAACTTCCCTTTTCTTGATCTTCCCGCATTGATCTTGATTTTCCCTATTCTTGATCTTCTCACATTAGAAAATGTGGTGCATTTTTGCGCGTGTGAAACTGCATGGTGATGTAGCACCATGTGGTTCTGTGAGAACCGTTTTTGGAAGAAGTTCCTGAACATCTTTATTCACATTTCTTGCTGGTACAGTAGTCCACTGAAATGTAAATGTGCAAGCAGTGGTGTGAACCTAGGCTAAATGCTTTTAAATAAGAGTTAATCATAAATAAGGGACATAGAATTCTTACTCTCACTACGACGTTCCTGGAAATATATAAGATGTGTAGTGCAATCACTCTTTACATACTGTAGATGTGCGCACCATGTACATTTTTTGATCTTCATTCATTTTAATACAATTTAAATTTTTTAAACATTTTTTAAGTTTTTAACATTTATTTTTATTGATTTTCCAAGGACCACTGTGAGGCTTGTTAAGACAGGGGGCCCTGATAGCCTCTTGTTTCAATGGCAGGAAGAGTGCAAAATGCTCACGATGGCTGGGATTGCATTAAAGGAATACAGGGAGGAAGATACAGAGTACAAGCCCTGTTGATAAGCTAAAATAGGAGAATGTATGCCCTGCACCTCTCCTAGTGTTCTCCTTCTCCCCAGCTCCGGTTTCCCAATACAAGCCAGCCAGCCTGGAGAATACCACAGATCCAGCAATGATTTGGCAATGTTAACAAAATTCTGGTATTGCCAGGTCATTTCTGACAAGTTCCCTAGTATGCTAATAGCATCATATTGCATAGAGGTACATTACAGATAAAATTTTGTGATTTGCAATATTTGGGGATGTTTTGGTGTGTCCAAAGCCTACTGATTTCAATGGGCTTCCTTAATGTAAAGCAAATTAACATGTGATATAACGCACATGCATTACCGCATCACACAATTTTAAATAGGCCCTAAAAGCTTTGCAGGTTTCATCTACTTTACGACATGCAAATAATTACACCAAAGTGACAGATTATTTTAAAATAATAAGTACCAGGCTCTCTAAGCTTTACTTCAGAATCAACCTAGTTCTTCAACATTTACTAAACACCATATTAGTATGGATGGCACAGCACTCTCTAGAGCTCAATCCTTCCAAAACTGAACTCATATTTCCTTGCCCCCTCTCCCTACTTTTAGCAGTCCATACCCTCATGTCAGGGTGCATGGTTAATCCTGGACTCTGACCTTCAAGCCCTACATTTTAATCACAAATCTTGCTGCCTTCGCCTCCATAACATTTCAAAAATATGCCCCTTCATAACCAACGACAACATCAAGATACCTATTCACTCCTCTGTTCTGTCTCATCTTGACTATTGCAACTCCTTCTCATTGGCCTACCTTTACACAGGCTATCACACCTTCAGTTTATCAGGAATGCTGCTGCTAGACTCATCAATGTAACCTACTGCTTGTCACCTCTCTCTGCTGATCCTTCCACTGGCTTCATTTTGTCCATCAATTAAAATTCAAAATACTAACAACAACTTAACAAAGCATTCTACAATATCAACCTCATCTCAAAATATCAACCAAACCATTCTCTTTGCTCCTCCCAGGACCTCTTGCTATTTAGTTCTCTCCTCGCCTCCTCCTATAGTCCTCTCCAGGACTTCTCCAAAGCTTTCCCCATCCTCTGGAAATAATCTGTCCACCTTTAGATGATCCCTGAAAGCTTATTTCTGTAGGGCCTATCCCACCTGTAACTAAAAACTAAAACTTCTACTTTCTCCATCAATCTATCCCTCACAGTTATTACCTTTTATATCACTTGCCCCTCCCTGTTAGATAGTAAATTCTCCCTCCAAACCCTCTTGCCTCAAATTGTACTGTAACTGCACTGTCCCCCTTTATTGTGTGAAGCACTGTGCATACTGTTGGTGATATATAAACCCTGTAAAATATTAATATTAATAATAATAATAATGTCTTCTTCTGAAAATATTGCTTTTTTTACTTCATTGCAAAGCTGGTCCACAACATAGGGGGAGTATAACTGGGGGGATCCATAGTGAAGAAGGATCTGGGTGTTTTGGTAGATCATAATCTTAATAATGGCATGCAATGCCAAGCTGCAGTTTCCAAAGCAAGCAAAATCCTTTCTTGTATTAAGAGAGGTATGGACTCCAGAGAGAGATATCATTTTGCCCCTGTACAAATCATTAGTAAGACCTCATCTGGAATATGCAGTTCAGTTGTGGGCACCAGTTCTCAAAAAGGATATTGGGGTACTGGAAGAAGTGCAGAGAAGGGCAACTAAACTGGTAAGAGGCATGGAGGAGCTCAGCTATGAGGAATGATTAGAGGAACTGCATTTATTCCCTCTTGAGAAGAGGAGATTAGGGGGGATATGATCAACATGTACAAATACATAAGTGGTCCATTTAGTGAACTTAAGCCCTGTACACACGGGACAACGATCGCATACAACAGGTCGTACTAACAACCGTTGTATGCGATATTGATCGTTCGTATGCGCGATTTGAACAGTCGAACATACAACGGTCGTACAAGGGAGTTGTATGAGCAGACTAGAAAACTTGGTCGTACCAACAAGCTCTCATATGACCGTTGTATCATGTGTACAGAGCAGTTGGTACAACAAAGTTGTATTGTGCAAAACACGCATGCTCCAAAGTCAGTAATGGCTGGATGCTAATTGCATGCACCTGAACGTTCTTCTGCAGTCGTACGATCGTGTAGTGCAGTCAGTATGCTACATACAACAGCCAACATACCATTTGACACGATCGTACGTGCGGTCGTCGTCCCGTGTGTACGGGGCTTTAGTGGTGAGTTATTCACTTTAAATAAGTTCACCTTTGTTCACCTTTTTTTTTTCTAAATTCCAGCTCACCTATGTACCAATATAACATTCATGTACTTTTTTTGCAAAAATATCAAAGCTTTCCATTAAATCTACAGGCCACTTACCTTACTGTCCTCATCCATGTTTCCAAATGTATCTATTGCTTCTGCCTTACTTCCTGAACAGACTTTAGGTCATGCCACAGGAAGGAGTTGACCAGCTGACCTCATTAGCACACACCCTGTGTCATAGGTGTGTGCAGCCTATTACATTTAGGGTGTGCACCACAAAGCGCAAACAAAGATGAGTGTGTGTGTATATATTTCAGAAGGGCAGAGAATGGTGTCAGTAGGGCAGAGATAGGTGTCAGTAGTTTATTTTTATTTTATTTGTTTTTTACAATTTTGTTTTTTATTTTTTACAATATTATATTTTATTATTTTTTTACAATTTATTTTAGGAGCCCTGCTGGGGTTTTTTGATGAAATATCAGAGGTCTAAACAAACCCCTGATGTCTCACTTTTGAGACAGAGAAAGAGACTGCGGACAGAGATTCCCCAGTCCCTTTCTCTACAGCCAGGAGCAGGGAGAATCTGCATAGTACAGGGCAATTAGGGTGTGCCCAAGCACACCTGCCACCCTATGTGCGCACGCCTATGCTCTGCATCATCCACCCTCCTACCCACCCACCCATTCACAGCTGAACGTTTTTAAATAAAATGCAATCAATCAGTGATCACCCTTCTCACTAAATACACAATATACAATCAGATTGCATAGTGTATGGCCACCTTTATATAAGTACATAGGAGGGAGTGGACAGAAACACTCAGCTGTCAAGCCCCTTTGACATCTCTGCATAGGCGTTTTGGAACATTTTCACTCATCACACATAAGGAAACCCATCCACCTGAATGGGCCATCCTATACGCAACAATTGCCCCAAAGAAGCTTCAGAACTTTTTTTTAGAGTGGAGTTTCTGAAATTCAAGGAAACGCTCAGATGTGAATGGAGCCTCATTGTTCTTGCGTTAACGCACCAATTTCACTTTCAGGACCCATTCACATCTAGCTTTGTAGGAGCGAACGTTTTGTGTCTCATTTTTCCTTTGACACACATAGGGCAGCCCGTTGATTTCAATTGGCTGCATTACATGTGGCTTATGGGACACTTTGGCATTTTGTGGGTTGAGTGCTTTTTACTGTGTGTTTTGCAGAATTTGCAACTCGGTTTTTCACATGTCATAATCTGTGTTTGCTTCTGTGTTTGGTGTGCCGTTCACAATTAATGACACTGAAAGTGCAACTAGTAATTTTAGGTGTATAAAGATGGCCATACATTATACAATCTGATTGTACAATCTCCTTTGGATCTGCCATCAATTATGTAGTGCTAGGGCCTGCCTGATATACATTTGGTAAATCTAAAGAAGATTGTACAATCAGCTTGTATAGTGTATGGCCACCTTTATACACCTAAAATTACTAGTTGCACTTTCAGTGCCATTAATTGTTAATGTACACCATACACAGAAGCAAACACACATTTTGCCATATGAAAAAATGAGTGGCAAATGCTAGAAAATGCACAGTAAAAAACACGCAACCCACAAAATGCCAAAATGTCCCATTGAAATCAACAAGCTGCCCTATACATGTCACAGGAAAAATGAGACACAAAATATGCGCTCCCACTATGCTAAATGTGAATGGGCCCTGAAAGTAAAATTGGTGCGGTAACACAAGAACAATGAGGCTCCATTCACATCTGTACGTTTCACCAAGCTCCACTCTAAAAAAAGTTCTGAAGCTTCTTTGGGGCGATTGCTGTGTGCAGGACAGCCCATTCAGGCAGCCCATTCTATGTGTGATGAGTGAAAATGCTCCAAATCACCAAAAAATGCATGTTGGAATGTGAGTTCCCGCTATGCAGAGTTGTAAATGGGGCTTGACAGCTGAGTGTTTCTGTCCACGCCCTCCTATGTACTTATATAAAGGTGACCATACGCTATGCAATCTGATTGTATATTGTGCATTTAGTGAGAAGGGCGATCACTGATTGATCGCATTTCATTCAAAAAACGTGCAGCTGGGAATGGGTGGGTAAGTAGGAGGGTGGTCAACTCAGCTGGTCAACTCCTTCCTGTGTCATGACCTAAAGTCTGTTCAGGAAGTAAGGCAGAAGCACTAGATACATTTGGAAACATGGATGTAGGACAGTAAGGTAAGTGTCTGTAAATTTAATGGAAAGCTTTGATATTTTTGCAAAAAAAGTACATGAATGTTATATTGGTATATAAGGGGGCTGTAATTTAGAAAAAAAAAGTGAACAAAGGATCAGTAGATTGCTTTAGAAAAGGCCTGGATTCTTTTCTAAATGTACATAATATAAGCGGGTACTAACATTTATAGGTAATGTAGATCCAGGGAATATCCAATCACCTCTCAGGGGATCAGGAAGGAATTTTTTCCCTTGCCGGAGCAAATTGTATAAGACCTTACTGGATTTGCTTTCTTCTGGATTAACTGTGGGTATAGGATTATGTATATGGGATTGCATGATTTTTCTTTACCCCCCCCCCCCCCCTTTTATTGGTTGAACTGAATGGTCTTTTTTCAATGAGGCTACCTATGTAACTATCTTGTCAACTAGTTGATGTGCCCTCTGTTGATGTCAGTGGCCTTCAGGTCACATATGTGGGGACTGAGAAGATTTGGAGGAAGGGAATCACAGTACCAAGCAGCGAACACAGTGAAGAACAAATTGGAATATGTTTCAGATAAGTGGTCCCCTCCTCCCCATCCCCATATACTAATACCACCATTACTGCACTGTATGTATTTATATAAATACATTTAAAAATCATTTCTTGCCTCCTTTTTCTTTGTGTCGACAAATTGTTGCTCCTCATTTTCAACAGAATATGTCATCAGTTGGGGTGTGCCAACCCACCAATGATGCCATGTCTTATCTCATGCATGCACCACATAACACCGGGCACAACTTGGTCTTCCAGATCTCATACGGTACATGTGCTGCATGAAATCTTGTGCATGTGCTGTACGTGATCTGGGGCAGCTTGTTATTGAATAATAACAAGAGATCTCAGATCTCATACAATGCATGCACGAGATCAGGTGAGGTCTCCCTGGTGACGTGGCCTTCCCAGGGTGCCCCTGTGAGGCTAACGCTATGTCACCAGTGCCTGGGGATATTGGGAAATACAAAACTATAATATGAGTTTAGGAAAAATTATCTGATTGCGCAAACACTATTTATGATGTTTATAGATGGGCATGCAGTGATGTCTGCACAATGTGATTTTGTGTTTGGGGAGGGCCGCTTTAACTATGACTTATTACTTCAATGTTACTGAAGTATAAGTGCTCTAAAAGTAATGTAATTCTGATGGGATTTTTAAAAGAGTATGAAAAAGTGTGACCTGTCAGAATCTGTGGAGAGTGTGATGTCATCACTCTGTCAGAGAACGCTTTTCATTCATTCAGAAAATGCAAAGCATTCTCTGAATGGTGCCCATGCTGAAAGGTCAATCTCCTGTGTTCACAATGTAGGACAGCAGCCACTCGGCGTGGGACCTGGAAGCAAGTGAAGATCATTGGAGTAGCGGTGTCTTCTTGTAATTTCCAGATTCTAGGGGCATCGACCAAGTATGGTATATACAGTGTTGTCACATGAAAAGATATAATAAAATATTTACAAAAATGTGAGGGGTGTACTCACTTTTGTGAGATACTGTAATTGTGAAGTGGAAGGAAAATGATAAATGGCTTTCAATTTTTTTTACAAATGAATATCTGAAAAGCGTGGAGTGCATTTGTATTCAGCCCCCTTGAGTCAATACTTTGTAGAACCACCTTTCACTGCAATTACAGCTGCAAGTCTTTTTGGGGATGTCTCTACCAGCTATGCACATCTAGAGAGTGACATTTTTGCCCATTCTTCTTTGCAAAATAGCTCAAGCTGTCAGATTGGATGGAGAGCTTCTGGGAACAGCAATTTTCAAGACTTGCCACAGATTCTCAATTTGATTGAGATCAAGACTTTGACTTGGCCTGTCTAACACATGAATATACTTTGATCTAAACCATTCCATTATAGCTCTGGTTGTATGTTTAGGGTCATTGTCCTGCTGGAAGGTGAACCTCAGCCTCAAGTCTTTTGCAGACTGTTAACAGGTTTTCTTCTAAGATTGCCCTGTATTTGGCTCCATCCATCTTCCTATCAACTCTGACCAGCTTCCCTGTCCCTGCTGAAGAAAAGCATCCCCACAATATGATGCTGCCACCACCATGTTTCACGGTAGAGATGGTATGTTCAGTGTGATGTGCAGTGTTAGTTTTCCGCCACACATAGCGCTTTGCCTTTAAGCCAAAAAGTTCAATTTTGGTCTCATCTGACCAGAGCACCTTCTTCCACATGTTTGCTGTGCCCCCCACATGGCTTATCGCAAACTGTAAAAGTGACGTCTGATTGCTTTCTTTCAACAATGGCTTTCTTCTTGCCACTATTCCATAAAGGCCAGATTTGTGGAGTGAATCACTAATAGTTGTCCTGTGGACAGATTCTCTCACCTGAGCTGTGGATCTCTGCAGTTATCATGGGCCTCTTGGTTGCTTCTCTGGTTAATGCTCTCCTTGCTCTTTCCATTTTCGGATGATGGATTAAACAGTACTCCATGAGATGTTCAAAGCCTGTGATATATTTTGATAACCCAACCCTGCTTTAAACTTCTCCCTGGCCTGTCTGGTGTGTTCCTTGGTCTTCATGATGCTGTTTGTTCACTAAGGTTCTCTAACAAACCTCTGATGACTTCACAGAACAGCTGTATTTATACTGAGTTTAAATTACACACAGGTGGACTCTATTTACTAATTAGGTGACTTCCGAAGGAAATTGTTTCCACTAGATTTTAGTTAGGGGTATCAGAGTAAAGGGGGCTGAATACAAATGCACGCCACCCATTTTACAGATATTTATTTGTAAAAAATTTGGAAAACAATTTATCATTTTCCTTCCACTTCATAATTGTTGGTCTATCACATACACTCCCAATAAAATACATTTACATTTTTGGTTGTAACATGACAAAATGTGGAAAATTTCAAGGCGTACGAATACTTTTTCAAGGCACTGTACATAGCTACATTTGTCCAAGCTGGACCAATGTACCTATGTATAACAAAGTCATATTTGGATTTCTTCTCAAATAACATTATTTCGATTTTAGTGTCATATATATATATATATATATATATATATATATATATATTTAATAATGTGCATTAAGCAGTGATGTGTAATCACCCATAGCAACCAATCATGCATCAGCTGTCGCTAGTTCAATAACACTAGAATATTTAAAATCTTACATTCGATTGGATAATTTTGTGCACGGCACAGCAGAGCTTGTCATTAACTAACCCTCTGGATGTATACTGGAGAAAATAACAAGTGCACAGTAGCTGGAATGATGTCATTCTCACGTTTTAAGCTGAAACATCTTCTAATTCTTCTTTTCACATGCTACAAGGGTGACACATGCTGAGCAGAAGAAAAGATTAATGATTTATCTGCTGTCTGCACGTCTTTTGGTGTGTAGAGGTAACTGCAGTAAATTGCACAGTAATCAGTAGCATGTGTCGGATCCCTGGGGAACTTGTCATGTACCCTTTTTATGAGGGGAGGTGCCTAGGACATTGTGAACTCAGTCAAGATGATAATGCTTCTTCTGGAGTACCGTGCTGCAGCTATTGCATTAGAAATCACTTATAAGAGGTGTGCAGGGGAATACATCAATTGATCCAAGGCAGGAAATAAAACCTGGCAATGTCAGCATCTGATAAAATGCAGGTCATGCTGAGAGGATAACCATCAGCAGTGTAAGCTTGGAGGTGTCTACTGGATCTCCACGTCCTCAGAAAGACCACTGGGACTTTCCTGCTAAATTGTGTTTCCTTGTAGGAAAGGATGAAATGATGCTTGAAAATCAAAATACCCAAGCCATTTCCAATGATGATCAAGCCATGTGCCTAAAGCTTGTAGGCAGCTTGCCTACTGTGTGTGTCCGTGTGTGTAGTTAGCACCTGGCTGCTCAGGTCAGGGGGAAGGGGTAATGTTTTTCCACCTTTTCCCCGGTGTGTGCAGGCTTTTGCTGGGGTCCAGTCTCCCTCCCATGTTCTATATAAAAGGGAAGAGGTCCAAATCCTAGAGGGGGCACCAGGGAACACATGGAAAATCTATGCTAAAGACTTGCTGGGACCTATGGTCCACTCTGGAACGCTAATTTGCCGGAAGAACCCTGGTACACGGACCTTTCTGTTAGAGCATTACCAAGCATTGACTTACCTCTAAGAGGGTCCACCTGTGAGGTGACCTGGGGAAGCCTCAGTTAGGTTTAGTTAGAAATGGAACGTTATCGCAGGTTAAAAATGTTTGCAGAGTTACAACAAATATTGATTCAACTGCTCAGAGCCTGGTCTGAAGTTATTCAAGGGGTGCATGTGACAATTTATCATATCATCAAAGAACTTGGTTCCTTAACCATAGTATGGGGTACGTGTAACAACACTGCAGTAGAGGTTCATGAATAACTACAAGGAGAAACAGCAACCAGTCATTGGCATGGTACCTGATAGGTAGCAGCTTCTCCAGTAGCAAGGGGGATGGTACTTGAACTCCCTCCCTAGCTGTCCCTCTCCATTGGTCACCAGGAGTGGACAAGCATTATACAGATCCATGGTCACTTGGAACGGAAAGAAAAGAGTTAAGCAAAGACATGCATGAGGTCCACTTTGTGTGCTTGGCGGGACTCCATTCTGTTACTGGGAGTGAGGTAACAGAGGTACGCTGACTGGTGAAGTGGGCAGCCTGTCCCTCCGAATGCAACACATACATCGGTACAAGTGTGTAAGGCATGGAACATGGAAACATAAGGTGGAACTTAGTACTTTGGGTACTGCTCATCTCCGAGTTGGCATACTGCCTTAACGTCTGACTTTTCATATGACCGTAGCTCCTGCCTGGTCCCTGGGCATTGGTGGCGAATTATTACCCCACATGCAAAGGTTAGTGATCCAGTTGAATGTCTGGCGTAGTCCAAAGAACCCACCCCAAGGGGGAACCTTTTGTTTGACTCTTGCTTGGCACCCAATGAGAGAGGGGAGCATGGAAGGCGTGACAAACAACCTGTCTACCCCACCCCCCCCCCTTACGAGCTGGCCATGCAAAAAACAGTCCAGTTGTACAATATCCATTAGATTTACCAACAACCATGCCGTGTTAGGCTGGTCACAACATCTTAGTTTTCCCTTGTTCAGCCCGTGGCGTCAGTGGATGAATCTCCTGCTCCTGTTCACGGCTATTGTATTCTAATGGCCGGCACCCATGACTTTCACAATGCCAGGAGAGTTAGTTAGCTACAGCTATTGTTCTGCCAACAATATTTCTCCTGGTTCCTATGGATGGATTCCCCCATCCACACAAGTAAGGCAGACAGAGGAATCCTCCCCGCTTTGCCATTGAATTCTGACAGCGGACTCCTCCGCTATCAGACTACACTGATCAGTGGCTGCAACCCATGAAGAAAAAATAAAATAAAAGAAATAAAGAGAAAATAAAGAATGAAATAATAAATAATAGAATAATCAAATTGTGCTGACAGGGCAATATTTGGGTTTTGGCCCAAATGCCTATATTTTGCACAACTGAGTTAAGAGAAAGGTAAAAATATGTATAACTTACAATGTCATTCATGTGTATATTGTGTATTCTTATTATTCCAGCCTACTTTCTGCAACGCTGGCCTTTTTGGGAAACAACAAAGTTGCCAGGCTGCCCAGTTTGAGCTTAATTGTTGTTCTAAGGATGTTTATTTGCAAACTCACACTCCCGAATTAAAAATCCTAAATAAGGATCTGCTTAATGCAGCTAAACATAGAGCAGAGTTACGCCTGAAGGTGTGGTCATGTTTACTAAGTGCATCATCTCCATTACACTTCCCAGTAGCCTACACAAGTCTCACTGGCCCTACCCTTTCCCTGCTCTCCTGAACACAAAAGACAATAGGGTCAATTCTCTAAAACAGAACGCATGAAGTGTTTTAATTAGCCGGGGTTGTTTGCTATTTTTATATTACAATTGGAAAGAATGCTTTCAATTCTCTGAAGATTTTATTATACACACTGCAGTCAAATTTACGGTATTCATCTTATATTATAGATTTTTGTGGAATTAGGTATGAAAAAAATCAATTTTCAAAGATCAACGCATTGATTTTCACATGTTAAGATGCAACTTCTTTCTGGATGGTGTTACCTGTTAGGTCATGTGGGTGTCTATGAACAGAATATACAGCCATTCGGGGAGGGCTTAAAATACTGAAATACTGATTTAGGATAGATCATAGGCTTTTAATGCAAATGTTAAAGCAGGTGCAAATTGATATACTGTAAGTACCTGTAATAAGAATCCCTTATCAAAAAAGGTGACCTTTACAAGAATCTAGAGGTTCCTTTTTAAAGAAAATATTGACCTTCCAAACACATTCCTTTCTCCCTTATAATTCTGTTCATGTGATTGCAATCTTCTATCTAGTGCTGTCAGCAAGGGTGGATATTAAGAATGTCACTCTTTTCTTACCAACGTTACTTGATTAGCTGCTCCGCTGGGCATGGTTGGCCTCTTACATGTGACAACGTTGCTACACAGAGCGACAACACCTCGCAGCATTTTGGTCTGCTATGGGCAAGGCTGAGAAGATAGTGAAAATTCTATTTTAATTTCAATGATTCCATTAAAGGTAAATTGTTTTCCACTTTGCATAATACATTTAAATGTTTGCCTTTACATAGCCTTTAAAGAGATTAAGATATCTGTTCTGTTATTTGGCATTGGTCGTTCTTCCCAGCAGCTCAATTAGTCCACCGAAGACGGGAGTATTAATCCTTTGTAAGTGCTATGTTGGATGTTATTGGAGCATAGGAAGGTTTAAGACTCCTGGATTTCTTCCTCATGTGAAAGTGTTCAGGTCTGGTGACTGGCAGGAACTGCATCCTAAAAGGAGGTCACATGATCTCTATGAATGGTTCAAATTTTTCGGGTTCCTACTGAATTGGTCAAAATTCAAATATGAAAAAAACATAGTCCCCCCCCCCCCCAAGTGATGGGACTTTAAAGACACAAGAGCATCACAAATAATTTCAGATAATGTAAAGTTTATTTGTATCAAAATTTGCATAAAATACACAACATGAAAAAAGTAGATAAAATGCTAGGTTTCAAAGATTAGGGTACAAATTACTGCACCATATATAACCAATATGAATAAGGTTACATCAGAACACTGCATTAACATATCCAACGCGTTTCGGAGTAATCTTGACTCCTGCAATGCATACTAGCCTATTATGCTTTTACATTGCAGGGTAATGCTGAGCAACGAAGAGGAAGCAAAACCCATGAGGGTTTACTTCCTCTTTAAGTGCCATGGCTTTCTGCTGCTCTGTTATCAGCATGATAACAAGTTGTCTGACATATGAGATAAAAGCAGCTGGAAATTTGTGTCAGGGAGGGAACTTAGAGATAGATAAGCTGAGAGCTTGTCTAGTCACAGCACAGCTGTGCAAGTTTCTTTGTTCCTCTGCCTATGTGGAGGAGGGATGTGTACCTTTCCTCCAATCAGCGCACACACAGTGTATGCCCAGACTCCCCTCCCACTGCTGAAACAGGAAGAAAGATTTGTAACATGATGTGCACTTTCTAAAGGATATAGAAAGGGGAAGACAGCAGATATACATGTAAAACTTATATATGGAAATTTGTTTCATCTCTGTATATCATCTGAGGCTGTTCACTTCACTGGGTATAGGAGAGGGTTTACATCCACTTTAATACTATATAGTTCATATATACTGTTTTTACCTTTATGCCTAGTATATGTATTTTTTGTTTGATATACTCTTTCTTGTAATCTTTTACAGTATTTGTAAAACTTATCCAAAAAATAATTAAAATTATGGGAAAAAAAGAAGTCTCATTACAGTTTTTAAATGTATATCTTTTTGTCACTGTTCAAATCCGTGTCCCTCTTCAGACAATGCTACTAGAAAGAAGACAAATTTGTGAATGACAGTCCTGGTTTCTGGCAGCAGGGGCCACTCTGGAGACTAGCACTACCATTCACAAACATCACACAGCCTGTGGTGCTGTAGGTCTATCAGCTTTAATATCCGTAGCCCCGTCCCAGCTGATTGATCACACCTTGCTGTGTGATCTTTCAGTTTTATAAATTTGGTGCTGCTGGACTGTGTTACATACAGCACCAGTCGGACATTGCTGATCGTTCTTTCATAAAAGTGATAGATCACACAGAGCTGTGGGTGGGCTTTGTATGTGTAAAAGCAGCTGCTGATAGATGCACAGAGCCGCAGTGCTGTATGATCTGTCCTCATTCAGTTTTGGCCAGGGGGCGCCCTTTCAGGTAGGCTGTATGGGGCCCCGTGATTTCTATTAGCAGCTCTGGATTTATCTGCGGCTGATGTACATATACAAGGCATTTTTTACACAGAGCTGCAGGTCTACGTGATCTCTTACTACAAACAGTGCTGATTGTTCATTCATAATATTGATAGATCAGTCTGCTTAGGAAGGGGGTGTGGCTTTGTGCTGGCTGTACCTCCTCCACAGGAACACCCATAATTTGGGCTCTAAAATGGGTGGGCTACAGCCACCATTTAGGGGACAATGGGGCCACCAACCAGAAAGGGACCAAGTGTCATATACACTTGGTCCTCATGTGAGTACCTAGGGGTGGGAGTAGAGGAATAAGGTATAATACCAGTGGCGGCCTGTCCATAAGGGGTGCAGGTGCGCCGCCCCCCTACTCCATGCGCCCGGCCCCTATATGCAGGATGCCGGGGGCAAAGGATTCCAATGGTTTTTTTTTTAATACATAGTCCAATATGCAGCGCTGATGAACAAAATTGTTGTAATAAGCCAGAATGGAGACAGAGTATAGATCCCGGCAACCCTTCAGTGCGAGATGGAAGCACACCACACCACGTGAGCAGCTGATCCCTTTACCAGATCCACTCAAAGGCAGCGCATAGGATAAATCTCAAACTCCAGATCAGAGCATCCTCCAAACTGTACAGATACAATGGTCTCCACCTTGTAAAGCTACAGGAATTGCCTCATTTTGTATTTTTGTTGGCAGTTTCCATCCCAGTTGTTCGCATGTTTCACATAACACATCAGTAACACCCAGCTGCCGAAAAGTTTTAATATCTTGAAATGACTCCTCAACGGTTTTTTTTGAAGCACATGATTAGAGCCTGAGGCTCTAATTGGATTCACAAAAGGGTGGGCTCGGGGCGCACCCAGTTGTGCAACAATAGCAAATTAATATTCACAAATATCTTCCTGATCCTCCTCCCGACCAATCAGGAAGTTTACATCATTCAAGTCCTTTGCCAATATAGACTTACCTTTGAAGGAAAAAAAATTGTATACTCACCCTAAGTCACACGGTTGCTATTCATCACACACACACTGGACTTCACACTGCAAACATTCACCCAATGTCAGGTAACACCACACTGATTCGTCTTTGTCTCTTCTCCCTTCCTTTTCATTTGGCTACTGGTTTTAGCTATTCCTCACTCACTCTTCTCATCTTGCCTTGTCTATGACAGTTCTTTTCCCTTTTCTTTCCTACTATTTCTAGTCTCACTTCCATGTTCACTTTTGACACAAACAGCACCAAGAGGCTTTACTATGTTGCTATTCAATTTTTACTTGGTCATGATTTTATATCACTCATTCACATACTATAGCCATTGTGTTGAGCCATCTGAGAAGTGTCCTTCTTGGGTGTTCGCTCTGGACTTCGCCATCTCAGCTCCCTGGGGGGGGGTTCCCTGATAGGAGGGGGTGCTTGTGCTCCATGATATCATATTGCCTATACAGATTCCCTGTAAGTAACACACAGGACATCTACAATAGTTGGATATGGCGCTGTCTGAGTGTGAAGAAAAGGTTAAAAATATATATTAGGAAAAAAAGTGCTAGTATGATGTGCTAGTATATATTAAATATCTGTAAACATAAATAAGGTGCTCATATAAAAAACTAGTATAGGAAGCAGTGACTCTTAAGGTGCAAATGTGCTTAGTAATCTTCCTGTGTGAACCATGTAGGTGTTTTATAGCAAATATTGAGGGAAAAAAAAAACTTTCAAAGTGCAGTTATGTTAGATAATATTTCTATGGTGTTCAATCATTTGTAATAAGCATAAAACATGGTATAAAGTGCATAGTCCATTAAACCTTCAATGTTGACCCCAAGGGTATAATGCAAGATACATATACTGCTATTGTCCTAATATAATTCACAACTGTCCATATATCTCGCTTAATCATATAGGTTCATAGTTCATGGGTGTTGATTCCACAGTGTCTTTTCTTATTCATAAAAACAATTCTTTTTGAAGTTATAAAGTGTGCAGTGCTCAAAAGTGTTTCCTTATTCCTTATAGACAAATGCTGTGAGGCAGAAGTGATCACTCGTGCTCCCCTATGGTCCCCTCCTTACCAAAGGGCATTACCCCTGCAGGGGTGAAATGCCTGTCTTTTTAATCCACCGGTAATCCTCGCTGTTGGGCGTAGCTCCATCCGATTGGTAGGGAGAAAAACCAGAGTAGACTATGAACCCTGTCTC
>BLSH010464798.1:431429-457192 GCA_018402905.1 Glandirana rugosa
GGAGAACCCCACGACTCGAGGAGATATCCTACCTTATAACCTCTACTCACGACTCACAGGGAACATGAGGAGATACCCACGACTAGTCGTCAACATGAGGAATATCTTATAACCTCTACTCACGACTATCCGACACACAGGGAACATGAGGAGAGAGTCCGACTACTAGGAGAGATGAGGAGAGGTCGGAGTCAAGACAAGAGGCCAGGAGGACGGCCACGACTAAAGGGGCCAGGACTAGTGAAGAGGACGGAACCAAGACTAGTCGTCATCAGGAGGTATACGCCCAGGGGGGTCAGGACCAAACCAAGACTAGTCCCTATCAGCACTCATCTCCAATATTCTATAAGGAGTACAACTGCTGATCAGCACCCATAGAGGAGTACAAGGGACACTCAGCACTCATCTCCAATATTCCATCCTATAGAGGAGCTCAGCACCCCAAGAGGAGTACAAGGGGCACATAGTATACTCAGCACTCTTTCTTATAGAGGAGCTCAGCACCCATAGAGGAGTACAAGGGACACTCAGCACTCATCTCCAATATTCCATCCTACAGAGGAATACAGGAGCTCAGCACCCACTGAGGACATCCTCATCTCCAATATTCTATATATCCTGCAGAGGAGCTCAGCACCCATAGAGGAGTACAAGGGGCACACAGTATACTCAGCACTCTTCAATCTACTATCTTTCTCATAGAGGAGCTCAGCACCCACAGAGGAGTACAAGGAGCACACAGTATACTCAGCACCCATAGAGGAGTACAAGGAAAGCAATATACTCAGCACTCATCTTGAATATTCTATAGAGGAGCTCAGCACCCATAGAGGAGTACAAGGGGCACACAGTATACTCAGCACCCACAGAGGAGTACAAGGGGCACACAGTATACTCAGCACCCATAGAGGAGTACAAGGGGCACACAGTATACTCAGCACCCATAGAGGAGTACAAGGGGCACACAGTATACTATATCAGTAAAGGTCCTCAGCACCCTGCGTAGGTCAGGAGGGGGTCGGGTGCCAGGCTGATCATTGGCAGAGGAGTAAGCGGAGAGCAATGAGCGGGTAACTTTACCCCGGGACATCACACGCCGATCCCCCCCTCCAGGCTCCGCACTCCCAGCACACAGCCCCGCGGCCGGCTCCGCAGCCATGAGGACCTTCTGGGGTTGCTGTGCTTTCCTGCTGCGGCTGTCGCTGACCCTGGCCGCCTCCAACAAGCTGCTGAAGTACCGGATCGCCGAGGAAGGGCAGCCGGACATCAAGATCGGTAACGTGGCTTCGGACATCAGCATCGTGGCCGGTTCGGGCGAGGTGACCTTCAGCCTGGAGTCCGGCTCCGACTTCTTCAAGATCGACAACATGACCGGCGAGCTGAGCACCAACGAGCGCCGCATAGACCGGGAGAAGCTGCCGCAGTGCCAGATGATCTTCGATGAGAACGAATGCTTCATCGACTTCGAGGTGTCGGTAATCGGCCCTTCGCAGAGCTGGGTGGAGCTGTTCGAGGGCAGGGTGGTCATCCTGGACATCAACGACAACACCCCGACCTTCCCGTCCCCGGTGCTCACCCTGACGGTGGAGGAGAACCGTCCGGTGGGGACCCTCTACCTGCTGCCCACCGCCACCGACCGCGACTTCGGCCGCAATGGCATCGAGCGCTACGAGCTGATCCCGGACGCCGGGGAGAGCGTGTTCGTGTCCGGGCGCCGGGGCAGCGGGGAGAGCGCCCTGTACCCGGGTAAGAGGCGGATGGAGACCGAGGGCAGGAGCAGCGTGTTCGAGCTGCAGGTAGCCGACACCTCGGACGGGGAGAAGCAGCCGCAGCTCATCGTTAAGGGGGCTCTGGACCGGGAACAGCGGGACTCATACGAGCTGACCCTGCGGGTCCGGGACGGCGGGGAACAACCCCGCTCCTCGCAGTCCATCCTCCGGGTCCTCATCACCGACGTGAACGACAACAGCCCCCGCTTCGAGAAGAGCGTGTACGAGGCCGACCTGGCGGAGAACAGCGCCCCGGGGACCCCCATCCTGCAGCTCAAGGCCACCGACTACGATGTCGGGGTGAACGGGCAGATCGAGTATGTGTTCGGCGCGGCCACCGAGTCGGTGAGGCGGCTGCTCCGATTGGACGAGAACTCGGGCTGGCTGAGTGTCATGCATAGGATAGACCGCGAGGAGGTCAACCAGCTCCGCTTCACCGTCATGGCCCGGGACCGCGGCCAGCCCCCGAAGACCGACAAGGCCACCGTCATCCTCAATATCAAGGATGAGAACGATAACGTGCCGCTCATTGACATCAGGAAGATCGGGCGGATCCCGGTGAAGGATGGCATGGCCAGCGTGGCTGAGGACGTCTTGGTGGACACCCCCATTGCCCTGGTGCAGGTGTCCGATAGGGACCAGGGCGAGAACGGTGTGGTCACCTGCACCGTGGTCGGGGATGTCCCCTTCCAACTCAAACCGGCCAGTGACAGCGAAGGGGAGCAGAACAAGAAGAAGTATTTCCTGCACACCTCAGCCCCCCTGGACTATGAGAACGTCAAGGAATATAATGTCATCATCGTGGCTGTGGACTCTGGGAGCCCCAGCTTGTCCAGCAATAACTCCTTACTGGTCAAGGTGGTGGACACCAATGACAACCCCCCAGTCTTCAGCCAGCCAGTGGTGGAGGTGGCCTTCCCGGAGAACAACGTCCCTGGCGAAAGGGTGGCCACGGTGATCGCCACCGACGCCGACAGCGGCAAGAACGCCGAAATCGCCTACTCCCTCGAGCAGTCGGTGGCTGGGGTCTTCTCTATCCACCCCGACTCCGGGGACATTACCGCCAACATCGTACTGGACCGGGAGGACAACGACCGCTACGAGTTCAAGGTGGTGGCCAAAGATAAGGGTCTGCCCACCACCATGCAAGGCACTGCCACCGTGGTGGTCCAAGTGGCCGACACCAACGACAACGACCCCAAGTTCATGCAGGAGGTCTTCAACTTCTACGTCAAGGAGAACCTTCAACCCAACAGCCCAGTGGGGATGGTGACAGTGATGGACTCGGACAAAGGTCGCAATGCTGAGATGAGTTTGTTCATAGAGGAGGACAATGGCATCTTCACCATAGAGAATACCACTGGCACCATCTGCTCCACCGTCTCCTTTGACATGGAGCAACAAACTTCTTACACTTTCAAAGTCAAAGCTGTGGATGGTGGAGACCCCCCCAGGTCTGCTACAGCCACCGTCTCCCTCTTTGTCATGGATGAGAATGATAATGCCCCCATCATTACCAGCCCCATCAACAGTTCTTATACTGTGGTCCCCCCTTCCAGTGGTGTCAGGACAGTGGTGGCCACAGTTGTGGCCATGGACACTGACTCTGGAGTCAATAAAGAACTCAACTTTAGCATTGTTGGAGGAAACCCCTTTAAGCTCTTTGAAATCAACCCAGCCAGTGGAGTGGTGTCTCTAGTTGGGAAGCTGGCCTCCAAGCACTATGGCCTTCACCGCTTGGTCATCCAAGTCAATGACAGCGGTCAACCTCCACAGTCCACCACAGCCCTTGTCCATGTGTTTATCAACGAGACTGTCTTCAATGCTTCAGTGGTGGATTCCCAAATTGCCAGAAGTTTGCATACCCCCTTAACCCAGGACATAGCAGGAGACCCCAGCTATGAAATGAGCAAACAGAGACTGAGCATAGTAATTGGCGTGGTGGCTGGCATCATGACTGTCATCCTGATCATCCTGGTGGTGGTCATGGCACGCTACTGCAGGGCCAAGAGTAACAATGGCTATGAAGCTGGCAAAAAAGATCACGAGGACTTCTTCACTCCTCAGCAGCATGACAAATCCAAAAAACCCAAAAAGGATAAGAAAAATAAAAAGTCCAAACAGCCCTTGTATAGCAGCATAGTGACAGTGGAGGCATCAAAGCCAAATGGGCAGAGATATGACAGTGTGAATGAAAAGCTGTCTGACAGCCCCAGCATGGGGAGATACAGAACTGTGAATGGAGGTCCCGGAAGCCCTGACCTAGCAAGGCATTACAAATCTAGTTCCCCGCTACCTACTGTGCAGCTTCACCCCCAGTCACCTACTGCTGGGAAAAAACACCAGGCTGTGCAAGATTTACCACCAGCCAACACTTTTGTAGGAGCTGGAGACAACATCTCAATTGGATCAGATCACTGTTCTGAGTACAGCTGTCAGACCAATAACAAGTACAGCAAACAGGTAAGCTAAAAGAAAACGTGCAATGCAATCAAACAAGTGCTTTTGCTAATTGTGATATGGTGTGGAAAAAATATATATATATTCTGCAAAAAGTTTCCGCACTTTTAAATATATCATTATATAAAAAAGTGCAGAGACTTTTTGAAGAACCCTCTTATATCGAAGGACTATATGATGTCATGACAGCTATAAACACCTAGACGCAACATTTCCATTAGAGCAGAAAGCTTATTTTGCATTCAACAGCCAATCAGTTTAAGGGGATTATTCCTTGAAGCAAGCACAGCTTTTCTTGCCTTGGCTACCTAAAGCAAGCCATAGACGAGTCAAAAACCGCACGTTCTGTCGATCAAAAGAATGAAAATGGCGCATACGATTGTGCAATCATTTGTTTCATTTTTCTAAACAAAATCCAGCATGTTGGATCTTGAACTTTGGATTGCGACACGAAAATCGCGTGCTGCACCTGACACGCTAATGATACGACTAAGAATTTTTGTTTGGTTTTTGACTCCTCTATGGTCTGCTTTAGGTTCCATTTACACTTGTGTGATTTCTCATGTGACTTTGGACATCAAAGTCGCATGACAAGTTACACCCCATTCTTTTCGATGGCACCCGTTGAGATCGGTGCGTTTTAAATTCGCAGCCACTTTGAAAAAGTTCCTGCACTACTTTGGTGCAACCTTTGATGCAAATTTAAGCCCTTGTTCACACCGGTGCGATTGGTCATGAGATTTGACAGTTTCAAAGTCGCATGACAAGTTGTACCCCACTCTTTTCAACGGCACCCGTTCAAATCGGTGTGACTTAAAGTCGCAGCCACTTAGAAATGGTGACTGCACTACTTTGGTGCAAATTTTGATGCAACTTTGAGCTCTCATTCAAACCAGTGTGATTTGTCATGCAATTTGACAGTCCAAAATCGCATGACAAGTCTCACCCCATTCTTTTCAATGGCACCCATTCAAATCGGTATGACTTAAAGTCGCAGCCACTTAGAAAAGGTGCCTGCACTACTGTGGTGCCTCTTTTGATGCAACCTTGAGCCCTCGTTCAAACCGGTGTGATTTGTCATGAAATTTGACAGTTCCAAATCTCATGATGAGTCTCATCCCATTGCTGGCAATGGAACCATTCAAATCTCTGCGACTCGTGTCACAGCGACTTTGAAAAATAAATTTGTTGCACTTCTTTTTGTTTTATTTTATAGACCTCTGAAGTCGCAAGCTGCAGTGAAATCGAAGGTGCAAATCGCGGCTTTGAAATTTCACTATTTCAAAGTCACACTGGTGTGAAACAGGGCGAAATTGAGGGTGCAAATCGCACTGATCTGCGGCTTTAAAATTGTACAGTAGTGTGATTGCAAAGCTGCCCTGGTGTGAACCAGGGCTGATCAATAGGATGTAAAGTCGGATCAAAATCGCACCAAAAGTTGCATCAAATTCATGCTCCAAAGTCACAAAATCGCGTAACTTTGGAGATGCTAACGTGAACAGATCCTAGGCTGCTAAGCTCCATTCACAAAGCTTTAACACAAGAATAACCATCTGTACTCAAACCACGTGACTGTCATTTTAAAACCTCCTTGAAATAACTGTCACTTTTTTTGTCTGTAAAATATGTTTAGCTTTGTGAATTGAGCCTCTGATCTGCAATCTCTTAGTGGCAGAAGAATCAGTAACTTCGTATTGGGAACGTCTCCCTCTGCAATGCACTGATTCCAATGCGTTGAGACCGAAGCGATTGTCATCCAGGGGTTAATCACACACGTTTTAAGCGTTTAAACATCTCGCCTGCAGATGTGCCCCAGATCAGCTCCTTGGAGGCTGACGCACAGAAAGGTGTACATTTTTGCATTCCTAATGAAAATCTGCTTTAGCTGGAAATATCCAACTGGGTTATTGGGAGTTTTACCCCCCACCCCTAATCTGATTGAATGTTTAAGGCAAGCATAAGTTAGCAGGGCTGTCATCGTGCTCTGTGTGCGTATTATATGTACACCCCTACTATACATGCACATGCTGCTATTCTATAACTGTTATAGGCTCTAATAGCTGCATTATTAGCCCCACTTGATTATTAGCAGACTAATAGCCCCCCGTTGGATTTGGCTCCTATGAAATCACCAGGCAGGGTAATTACATTAAGAATTAAGCGCAGCGATTCTGCGTTTTACAGTAACGTGTAAAGGTGAAAGTAATTTATGTGGTGTTAATGCAGCATTTGGTTAGCATGCTACTATCAGGCTGAACTCTGTCATTTCATGAGCCTGGCAGCCAATAGAATGTAACACAGTGGTGACTTGCAAAGACTGGCAATAGCTCTGCAGGCTGATGCCACTAATGGAAAGGTTTGTGCTGGATATCTGATGCTGACATGACATCATACCATGCAGAGTTTTCATTAGACACAGGCTATGCAAAGCAGTTTAATCACAGACCTCAGATCCGTATGCTTTAATGATATAAATATATGAGACCGTATTAACCCTTTGGTGGAAAAGAGGCAGTTATATTCATTTTAAAGTGCATGTACCCCAAATGTCCTATTGTGTAAGTGGTAAGGTCATTTCATTGGAGGCAGAGATCTGCAGTTACCCATAGGAACCAGATGTATGTCAGTGTAGAGGAGTCACAAGTATAAAAGCTGACTTTTCATTGGTCGCTGCGGGTATAGGCACATTGTTCTTTGTCGTATTAAACCCCAAAACATAAAAGCAATATATTTTGGTTAACCGTTTTTTCAATTTGGTGGCTGCATTAGTTTTTTTTTTTATTTCTCCTGATGATCCGGCCAGTAACACTCTTCCTGTCCTAGGGGTGTCTCCTTCGGACAGCAGCATTGTCGATCTGGGGAAAGGGTAATGCCCTGGCAAATTTAGATTGGCTTTGCTAACAAATTAAATCTAAATTCCAGCTGACACTTTTTTTTACAGCAACATCTTTTTATCCTTTTCAAATAAAGATTTTACATAAATGAATAAAAGCTGATCATTGTTGGCACCCTTGTCTGTGTTAAATGGTTTGTCTCAACCCTCTAACTGCCACTTTTGCTGTTAAAGGGAGAAAAATAGCAGACTTATTATTGGCAGGATCACCAGGAGATAATAAGGCCTCATGCACACTGGGTGATTTTAATGTGGCTGTTAGGCCCCTTTCACGTGATTGGACTGCTCAGGTCCACCAGTCCGTTCTTCAGGCCACCCATAGACCTCTATGGGCAGGCGGATGTCAGCGGAGATGTGTCTGCTGACACCTGTCTGCTATCCGATCCATCAAGATCTGCTAAAATAGACGCATTGGTGATACGTTCACCGTCCGTCCAGCAGATCAGATCGGATGAAAATGGACAGACGGATCTGATCTTCCCATAGAGAACAGTGGGGATCTGACAGATTCCTCCCAGCACAGTGTGAGCTGTCATCTGCCAGCTCAGTGGAGATCAATGGAGCGATCTCCCGCTGAGCGGATCCACTCCACGTGACAGGGGCCTTAGGGGCATCTGCCATTTTTTTTCCCTGCCTCTAAACGCCCCTGCTGGCTAGCCTATGGGGTTGATTTACCAAAATTGGAGAGTGCAAAATCTGTTGCAGCTGTGGTAGCCAATCAGCTTCTTACTTCATCTTATTCAATTAAGCTTTGGCAAAAATCTTGGAAGCTGATTGGTTTCTATGCAGAGCTGCACCAGATTTTGCACACTCCAGTTTTAGTAAATGAACCCCCATGTGTCCATGTAGACATTTAGCCCCCATTCACACCGGTCCAACTTGTCATGCAATTTGACAGGTCAAATCGCATGACAAGTTGCACCTTATTGTTGTCAATGGAACTGTTCAAATCGGTGCAACAATGACTTTGCGGTTCAGCAAAAGTAGTTTCTGCACTACTTTTGGCAATTTCAGGTACGACTTGCATAGATATCTGTGCATGAAGTCGCACAGATGTCAGCCAAGTCGCACTGCCATGCGGCTTTGAAATTGTGCAATTTCAAGTGAAGTTGCACAATTTCAAAGCCTCATTCAGTGTGAACCTAGACTAAGCAGAGCTTAGAGGCAGAAAGAAAACACACATCCAGTGCGTCCAGGAGTAGTGGCGTTTTGGTTTGATGCATGTAAATGTGTCTAAATGCAAGTTAACACTAGGCGCGTTTAGCGCTTTGAGCATTAATTCATTTCAGTGGCCAGAATAAATTATTATTCTAGCCAATTAAATAAATTAACTCCCAAGCGCTTGATGCGCCTAAACACATTACACGCGCTTACAAGCATCCACCATTTATTTTCTGCCAAAAAACGCTGCTACCAGGATGAAGGGAATATAGGAGAATTAGAAACAATCCAGTGTGCGTGAGACCTAAATGAAAAAAGCCCAAAAAAGAAAACAAATGCTGCCACCCTATCTAAGGCTGGCCATACATTATACAATTTTCCTAAAGGCCTCTTTCACACTTGTGCGACCTGAAAGTCGCGCGATCTTCCGACAATTTTTTGCCACAATTTTGATGTGACTTTAAGCAATGCCTGTGTAACCTTGAGGTCTATGTACCTCAAATCACATCAAAGTCGGACCAAAGAAGCGCAGGGACTGCTTGCTGCAACTTGAAGTTGCATAGATATGAATGGTAGTCATTGGAAATCATGGAGTACGGCCTGTCACTATTATTATTATACAGGATTTATGCAGTGCCATCAGTTTATGCAGAGCTTTACAACATGGGGGCAGACATTACAGTTACAATACAAATCAATACGGCAGGGATCAGAGGGCCCTTTAGAGCTTACAATCTAGAAATGCGACTTTGCAGTCCCAAGTCGCAGGACAAGTCGCACAAGTGTGAAAGGGCCCTTAGATTTACCAAAACCATATAATATGAGCTCAAAATGACACACTGATTTGTATGCAATCGGGAAGGCCCTTGCACTACATAGTTGAAGGTAAATCTAAAGAAAATTGTATGGTGTGTGGCCAGCTTAAGAATGAGTACATTGCAATATATTACATTTGTTTTGGGGTTCAATATCACTTTAATTGAAGAGCTTTCAGGCTTACTAAATAAAATAAAGAACAATCTACAAAGTGCAGTAACCCATAGGAACCAATCAGAATTCATTCTTCTCTTCTCCAAGCGGCGGTTGCTATTGGTTACTGTATTTTGCACCTTCTCTCTTGCTCTCGGAGTCTCTTCCAGTATTTGTGTAGCAATGCATGGGCTTTATGTCTGCTGATGTCATGTTTTCCTTGGCAGAATCCTATTTTCTCTCCTTGTCCTGAAAGTCTGCTCTTTCACCCCCAAGTCGCTGCTGCTAGGCTAGACATTTGTTTTTCTATCAGCCATCAGACAGACAAAGGCACTTTTGGTATGCTGCATTTGTCTGCTGTAGCAATGAGGCAAAACAGTAACCAGAATTGTGTCGCTGACATTTCCTTCCACAGCCATCATGGCGTGTGATGGCAAGTCAGCGGCGGTGGTAGAGAAATGTCGCATAGTCGGGCTTATTTATTAAAGCAATCCAAAGAGAGCCATGAGGTCCCGTCACCCCCCTGACCTATCGGATCTCGCTATTCGGTGGATCGTCTTTATTCCACGGCTGTTCTATGCCTTTGCTTTAATAAATAAGGACTTTGGTTTTTACTGTTGTATTATGTTTGCTTTTGTTATGCCTTCCTAAGACCAAATGTTATGCAATCTTTTTACTAATAATGCAAATCCCATTAACAAAACAATAATCATCTTAAAAATCACATTTGAAGTGTATCAGCATTGCACAGTACATTTTCTAGCATTCTATTCTATGTATTTCCTTGACATTGGCTGCACATAGAGCATCTTGATTTAATGTGTTTCTATGGACTCCTCTGAGTCTAGCAGTTTGTCACATGAAACTTTGTAGCTTTAAAGCAACATTGTTTATTTTAGGAAGTAGCTAGTGGTATATCATCCTAATTACCTCTAATTGATGTGTGTGTGTGTGGTTTTCCTACTAGCAGGGGTTATTTTTTTCAACCTTATTAAAAGAAAAAAAAAATAGGAAAGAGAAGATTGTGTAACTAATTTGTTACAGTTTTTTTAAAAAAAAATTAATTGCGTTACATCATTTATACCAGGCATCCTCAAACTACAGCCCTCCAGCTGTTGCGGAACTACACATCCCATGAGGCATTGTAAAACTCTGACATTCACAGACGTGACTAGGCATGATGGGAATTGTAGTTCCTGAACAACTGGAGGGCCAGTTTGAGGACCCCTGATACAATGAGAGCTAGTATAAGCTCCGCTTCACACAGGGGCGACTTGCACTCTGACTTGTGTCGCCCCAAGTCGCTTGACATCTGAAATCCCATTGAAGTGAATGGGAGCCGTCTTAATGTAATGTTCCTGTACTACCTCAAGGCGACTTCTATCCGACTTGTGCCCATAGAATTCAATGGAAGTCGCCTCCAAGTTCGATTCCCCATCTATATTGAAGCGACTTTATAGGAACAAGAAAATAAATTGCCAAGGAAACCCCCTGCCTCCCTTCTCTGATTGGCCACAGACAGGGGCTTAACTACAGGGGTTGCAGGGGTTGCAATTGCAACCGGGCCCTGTGCTCCAGGGGGCCCATGTGCCTCCCTTGTATACCTGGATAGGAGGGATGGCGGGGGTATCATTTAAAGGAACCAATCTCCTCCATTTTCTTACTAATGGATGAGATTGGTTCCTCTATATGCTGCCCCCGCCACCCCTCCTATCCAGTTTACTTGTCTTCTACTGTTCCCAGGGTCCCTGTGTGCTTGCTTGGTCCCCCCCCACAGAGCTGCTGTCTTCCCCCCTCCTCTCTCCTGCCAGCTGCTGTAGCTGGCATCATGTGTCATGATGGAGAGATGGGAACGGGTCGGTAAATTTGTAATTTACCGGCTCCTTCCTTTTATGAATGGACAGAGTCAGTGGTTGGTACCAATTGGTTCACTCATAATAATTGAATAATTGAAGCATAGTAAACTGTTTTTACTATACTTCCGTTTCTTAATGAATGGGAGGCTCGGTACACAACTATTCTTTTATTCGGTGGGACCGTAATAAAGGGACCGGCGATGGGAGTAAAGGGCCCCAGGATCATCGGGAAGAGGGAAGGGCCCTGGCCAGGGGGGCCCTTCATAATTTCTTGCACCGAAGGGGCCCTGAAGGTTCTAGTTACGCCTTTGGCCACAGGCAAAGTTGCCTGACATGGAGTTGCATTGTAAGTCGCCCGAAGTCATGCTGAAAATTGTTAAAAGTCGCGCCAAAGTCGGATCGCCCCTGTGTGAATGCGGGCTAAACAGACTTGGGGTGCTTTGGAGATGTGTTTGCCATGCATTCACATTGTTGGAAGAAGTATAAAGCAAAGCACAAACTAACAGCCTCAGAATCCCAGATTCACTAGTCCTTAGGGCTCATGCACACTACAGCCCAAAGAAGCTGCTCCTACAAGCTTTTGAGCTTTTTTGAGCTCTTTTTTTGTTTTCTGCCTGGAATCCCCCCATCCATATTAGCCAATATGTCCATACACACTATGGCTTTTTCAGGAGTTGACAGGCATATGCTCTTATAGGCAGAACCCCCCACCAAACTCATGTTTTTGAGAGGAGCTTTCAAGCAGAAAAGATGCCTAAGTGCCCAAAATCACACGAAAAAGCACAAAAGAGCATGAAAAAGCTCAAAAAAGCTGGAAAACACACAAACAAAATTGAAAAAATGAGCAAAATGGAGGGTTTGTGGAAAAAAAAATGTTTATGCTCAAAGGAGCTCAGAGAAGCTCAATAAAAACATGCAAAAGAGCCCAAGAAACTGCAAGCTTCTTCAAGCTGAAATAAAATCTCAGATGCCTGTAAAAGCAGCTTTTTGGTTTTTTTTGAGCTGCAGTGTGCATGAGCCCTTAATAGCATAGGGCCTTATTATAGTTTCTGAAACAGGAACTGTAGTATACTGACCAATCAAATGATAACCTTTTTTTGCAACTGTCACTTTTTCAGTGAAGGGTTGAATGTGATTAGTGGCAATGGAACAACACAGACCATAGGAGAGCATTGAGTGCGATTCACACCTGAGCGATTTTTTACTTGAAGCTTGTAGCTCTGAAACGCTGAACAAGCCAAATCCCATTCATATCAATGGCCCCTGTTCGCATATGAGTGTTCTGTCGCCTGGAGCAAAACGCCTGTCATTCAAGAAAGTACATGAGCTTCTTTTTGGCAGATTACAAGCTTTTTTGGCCCTATAGACTTCAATGAAAACACCTGACTTGAGCGTTTTTTGAGCGTTTTCTGCTCAAATAGCAGCTCTCCACCCCTAATTTTCTCTCCTTCCCCTAGTAGTTTCTATTGGCTAAACAAAAATGGCTATAGTTGTAAAATACTTGTAATGCGCTTCAAATAAAAATGCTTGTAAAATGCTTGTAAAAAGCTGCAAAAACACTTTAAAAAACACGTAAAAAAACGCAATAAATCACTAGGCTTAGGTGTGAATGGAGTCTTACATTCACAAGTAGCCTAGAAGGGCTGAGCCTAGGTTCACACCGATGCGGTGCGAGAACATCATGTGATTCGGACAAGAATCACACTGCATTCCCGTTCAAATCACATGCGATTCTTTGCAGTTTTGAGCCCACCGCACCCATATGAAAAAGGTGCATGCCCCTTTTTGTGCCGCACGAGAATCAGTTTGCATGGGCGTTCTTATGATCCAGTTCAGCCAATCACACTGTGTTTTGAGAACCGTTTTGGGGGTGTGGTTACCTTAATATTAACACCTGCAGCGGTTTGCATGCACAAAGTATGATTGCGATGTGGGAAACGCACAGGAATCACTACAAATCTCACACCGTGTGACCCTAGGCTCAGTCATCTTTTGTGAAAGTGTCTGATGAAAGAATTAGTCACAGACAGTCAGTGTGTTACATGTAACAGCCAATCAGATTTATTTTAGAACATTATGGGAATTTGATGGGATGGTTTGACTAGCTACTATAAAGTCTCGTATTTAAATTATTTACAGTCTTTACCTGTTTTACCTGGTTCAAATCTGTGTGGTGCAATTTGGCGCTTTTTAAGCGCACTACCATTGAACTCTATAAAACATGCATTTTGATGAAAGCGCATCTAAGATGCAGCATGCAGGACTTTAAAATGCACCAATGTGAATGGGGCCATAGAAGGAAACATGGTTTTGGCAATGTGCTACAAAATACATGGGGGGTTGATTTGCTAAAACTGGAGAGTGCAAACTCTGGTGCAGCTTCAGCTTGTTAGCCACTTCAGCCGCGGGAGGTTTTACCCCCTTAATGACCAGGCCATGTTTTGTGATACGGCACTGCGTCATTTTAGCTGACAATTGCGCGGATGTGCGGCGCTGTACCCAAATAAATTTGATGTCCCTTTTTCCCCACAAATAGAGCTTTCTTTTGGTGATATTTGATCACCTCTGCAGTTTTTATTTTTTGCGCTATAAACTAAAAAAAAGAACAACAATTTTGAAAAAAATATTTTTTACTTTCTGCTATAAAACATATCTAATAACATTTTTAAAAAAAAACGAATTTCTTCAACAATTTAGGCCAATTTAGGCTACATATTTTTGGTAAAAAAAAAACAAAAACCCCAATAAGCGTATATTAATTGGTTTGCGCAAAAGTTATAGCGTCTACAAAATAGGGGGAAGATTTATGGCATTTTTATTTATTTATTTTTTACTAGTAATGGCGGCGATTAGTGATTTTTAGACTGCGACATTGCGGCGCACAGATTGGACACCTAACTGACATTTTTGACACCTTTTTGGGAACCAGTGACATTATTACAGTGATCAGTGCTAAAAATATGCATTGACACTAGCATGGAAGGGGTTAACATCAGGGGCGATCAATGGGTTAACTGTGTTCCCTGGGTGTGCTTACTAACTGTATGGAGGATAGTCTGCCTGGGATAACACAGAGATCATCTTATCATCTTCTGCATAGCAGAAAGACAAGATCTCTGTGTCACCCCCTGTCAGAACAGAGATCTGCCTTGTTTACTTCAGCAGATCCCCATTCTGTCTCTACGGGGAACAATCGCAGGCGGCCGGCGGACATCGAGCCCGCGGATTGGCTCCCCCGCTGGCCAATCAGCACGCGCCCACAGAAGCTAGTGCATGAATCGCCATACCGGTATGGCGATTCGCGCAGCTGAGCCACCTTGCCGCAGTGTATCTGTGGCGGGTGGTCGGCAAGCGGTTAAATTAAGGTTTGACACAATAAAACCTGGAAGCTGATTGGTTGCTAAGCACAGCTGCACCAGATTTTCCACTCTCCAGTTTTAGTAAAGAGCCTAGATCCTCTTGCTGTTATAGAACTACAAGTCCCATCATGTCTGCCAGCTAGTTGGGCATGCTGAGACTTTGTCTGTGGATATAGTATATGTGTGAGCATGCAAATTATCAGCGGCCAGACCGGTAGATAGGTCTAAAGTAAAACGACATTGACTTCTAGAGCAGTGTTTTTCAACTCCAGTCCTCAAGGCACACCAACAAGTCATGTTTTCAGGATTTCCCTCAGATGAAACAGCTGTGGTAATTACTAAGGCAGTGAAACTGATCAAATCACCTGTGCAAACTCATGGAAATCCTGAAAACATGACCTGTTGGTGTGCCTTGAGGACTGGAGTTGAAAAACACTGTTCTAGAGGATGTACTGCGTATATTGTTGCTGCTTATGTCCAGCTATGTTACGGCTGTGTCAGCACTTCTCATGCATATTGAATACAGAAGCATGCAAGCTAAATGAATAGGCACATGTAGGCATGCGTTGGGGAGGGCCTTGACCTGCGTGGTAATGGTGGAAGCTGATACCTAGTGCCATTAGTTTAATTAGACTAAGTAAGCGATACATCTTATTGACCACAATATCAGAGGTCAGGGAAATCGTTTCCATTTACAAAATGGTGTATCACAGGCCGTTTGACAAACATTTGTAAAAGAATATGCCGTCTGCAACCAGATAGTAAGATTTCTTGTCAGCAGATGCTGTAACACACAAATGAGAATGTATAAATACACCCAAACAGGAAAATAAATATACGTGGAGATAGGCTACTGTGTGCAGTACAAGCAATGCTGATTAGGACATTCATGACGTACGTTGTCATCTATCGTCCCAGCAGTAACACAGCGTTCTGCTTGTTGGTGATCAGCTGTACTGCGGTGTTGGTCACGCAGTTCTCGTGAATGTCAGAAAAATCTGTATAACACATAAAACAATACAGAGGTCTGAATTAGTACACAGCTCTAGTCTGGACGTCTGTGCAGTCCCTGTACTGGCATGGCTGTATTCTGTGCAGCTGGCTTAGGAAAACTGAAGCAAATGAATGGGCCGTTCTCACCTGAATGCTATGTCTTTTGTTAGGTGAGACTCAAAAAAGCACATGAGTTTTCTTGGGGCGTAATCGCACGTTTTTGGCCCTTTCTGCGTTTAAGTTTTAGCATTTTTTCATGCATATATAAGCATTTTAGAAGAGTATTTTACGTGTTTTCATGTGTATTAAAATTCCAGGCATTTTGTTTTAGCCAATGGAAAGCACTAGGACAGGGGTGTTAAACTCAATTTCATTGTGTGCTGTATCAGCAGTATGGTTGCTCTCAAAGGGCAGGTTGTATCTGGGGTGCACTATGCACAGAGTGTAGAATACATAATTACGTTACACACAGAGTGCCGAATACAGGATTACGCTACATACAGAGTGCAGAATACAGGATTACACTACATAGAGAATGCAGAGTTCAGGAGTGCATTATATACAGAGTGCAGGGTTCAGGAGTGCATTACGCTCATAATGCAGAGTGCATGATTAAGCAGCATACAGAGTGTAGAGTTCAGGAGTGCATTACATACATAGTGCAGAGTACCGGATTACACTATTAACAGAGTGCAGATTTCAGGAGTGCATAATGTATAGAGTACAGGGTTCAGGAGTGTGCTACTGATAGAGTGCAGAGTTCAGAATTACACTACACACAGAGTGTATAGTTCAGGGGTGCATTACACACATAGTGCAGAGTACAGGTTTATGCTACTAACAGAGTGCAGAGTTCAGGAGTGCATTATGTACAGACTGCAGGGTTCAGGAGTGCATTATGCACATAGTGCACAGTACAGGTTTATGCTACATACAGGGTGTAGATTTCAGGAGTGCACTACTAACAGAGCGCAGAGTGTAGGAAGGCATAAAGTACAGAGTGCAGGGTTCAGGGGTGCGTTTTGCACAATGTGCAGTTTCAGGGGTGCACTACGCACAGAGTTGCAGAGTTCAGGGGTGCGCTACGCACAGAGTGCGGTGTTAAGGGGTGCGCTATACAGATTGCAGAGTTCAGGGGTGCACTACGCACAAAGTTGCAGAGTTCAGAGGTGCGTTTTTCACAATGTGCAGTTTCAGGGGTGCACTAACCACAGAGTTGCAGAGTTCAGGGGTGCGCTACGCACAGAGTGCAGAGTTAAGGGGTGCGCTATGTACAGAGTGCAGAGTTCAGGGGTGCACTATGTAGAGTGCAGGATTTAGGGGTGCGCTACATACAGAGTGCAGGGTTCAGGAGTGCATTATGTACAGAGTGCAGGGTTTCGGGGTGCACTGCATACAGAATACAGGGTTCAGGTGTGTTACATAGAGAGTGTAGAGTTTAGGGGTGTGCTGTGTACAGAGTGCAGGGTTTGTGGTTGTGCTATGCACAGTGTGCAACCCCCCCCCCCCTCCCCAAAGCTTCCTTGCATCTCTATCTCCAACCTGGCATGACTCTATTACCTCCCTGTGTAGGCATCTCTGCCTCTCCTTACTAGGAGATTGTTCTCTCTCTCAAATGCCCCACTGTGAGTGCATGCAGGGATCTGTTTGTTCCAGGGGCCACTGAGAGCAAAGCTGTCCATTGTAAACACAGAGGTGAGAGCTGGAGAGTTGGAGGTGGCGGGATGGAATTCCTCCATGTTCCGGTCTTCTGTGAGGGCCACATGACAAGGCCTGGTGCACCAGATTTGGTCTGTGGGCCTTGTGTTTAACATACGTGTACTAGGAGAAGGAGACCAGTTCTTACCAGCTTAAAAACACCTGAAATATGCTTGAAAAAAACACTCAAAAAACTCTCAATTTGAACATTTTCAGGTGTTCCTATTTAAGGCTCAATATGCCCAAATCTGCTTCAGAAATAGCTCATGTAGCTTTTGGAGCTTCAGGCTTCAAGCTACAAGCATCATATGTGAACAGTCACCATTGAAATACATGCGATTTTGAATGTTGAGCATTTTGAAGCTTCATGCTTCAATTTGAAAAATGCTTAGGTGTGAATGGCGTCTATAGACTTTAATAGGAGTGCTTGCACAAAAAAAAAAAAAAGGCTGGAAAAATGTTGTATGTTTTTCACGCTCTGCCATTTAAAAGTAAAAAAGGTGATTCTGCTCCTGTTCTACAAGTCACACGTAAAAACTTGCCCATAGCTTCCTATTAGATGGTAGCTTCAGTTCTCTAGCTGAATTAAAATTGGGCTGCCTTGGACAACAACCCTTCTTTTCTTGATCCAGTTTGTGTTACGTCCTTTGTGTTTGAAGTAAATACGATAACATTAGCACACTAATATATCTGCGCGACTTGAAAGTGCTAATGTTTGTAGTTTCCATTCATCCTGGTCCAATAACACATCGCAACCTCTAACCTCTAATTGGACCAAAGGGAAAACACTCATGACAGAGACACATGTAGGGGAGATATATAACTTTTAAAATTCAATTTGTTGACTTTTACATTCCTTTTTGTGTGCATGACCCTCATTGTTATTCAGTTACATGAACAGAGAGCACTAATGAACATGAGTCCCATGGGGAGGTCATACGCTTCATCAGGGTTAGTTGAAGTATAATATGCAGCAGAGATGGAAAGGGTCACCAAGCCACGTGACACCAGGATAGCCTTGAACGGGAGTACTTTTCAGGAGACAATGTAGTCGTAGTAATGGATCCCTTCATGCTCTTAATGTTTTATGGAATTCCACAGCATATTTGTTAAAGTAGAATATGTATTTTGGCAATTGCATGTGTCTCCAAAGAAAAAAATGTGGTTGGTTATATCCCCATCCCCAACATTGACTTATAGAAGCATGAGAAAAACCCCCTATGGGACTTTGACGGGGGAACCAACTCACCAAGAAATAGTCACATATATAAAATGTAACATTTATTGGTATATTATAAAACCAACATCTTACATCACAGTGGTTTGCTAATGCAGACATGGACAGTGTTCAAAAAGGATAACAGACATGAAAAACCAGACAATACATATCCAATAACAAACATATAATAAAAGACCACTCGTCTGCCAAATAGAGCTGCACGATTCTGGCCAAAATGAGAATCACGATTTTTTTGCTTAGAATAAAGATCACGATTCTCTCATGATTCTCGCGGCGTAATATATTAAATATACAAAAAAAAAAAATGTGCTAACAGCACTGTTTAGGTTTTTGAAAGGGGTAATTTTTCCAAAAAAATTGCGTTTAAAAGTCTGCTGCGCAAACAGCGTGTGACATAAAATATTGCAACAACTGCCATCTTATTCTCTAGGGTCTCTGCTAAAAAAAATATATAATGTTTGGGGGTTCTAAATCATTTTCTAGCGCAAAATAATGGATTTTTATTTGTAAACAGCAAGTGTGAGGAAAGATTTAGTCTTCAAATGGTTAAACCAAACAACTATAGAAGGGGAGTTCACTCAGAGTTCAATGTCTTTGAAGTAAAATTACTTTGTAACTCTTAGGCCTCATACACACGGGCGTTTTCAGAAAAATAACTACATACAGAGTGCAGGGTTCAGGTGTGCGTTACATACAGAGTTCAGTGTTCAGGAGCACACTACATACAGAGTGCTGGGTTCAGGTGTGCGTTACATACAGAGTTCAGTGTTCAGGAGCACACTACATACAGAGTGCAGGGTTCAGGTGTGCGCTACATACAGAGTTCAGTGTTCAAGAGTACACTACATACAGAGTGCAGGGTTCAGGAGTGTGCTATGTACAAAACTGGGTTCAGGGGTGCGCAGTGTACAGAGAGCAGGGTTTCAAGGGTGTGCAGTGTACAGAGAGCAGGGTTTCAGGGGTGCAACAGAAGTGACTAGTGTGCAGAAAGCTCAGTGCAAGAGCCCTGTGCACTTGGGGTGATTGTCCGGACAAGATCGGACTTGCAGGAAAAATTTTCTCGCACGGTGCCCGATCGTACGATTTTCCTTTCATCAGTACAGCTGTCATTCGAAAATGCAATACAAATACACTGCAACACATCACATTGCTTCCAAATTTTTATTCTGTCGTGCGAGAAATTTTGTGACTTAAGTAAACTCTTCCGATTCGATCTGAGATCAGCATGCGAAAAAAAACAGACGATCATGTGCCCGATAATCTCATCGTGTGTACCAGGCTTAAAGCGGAGTTCCACCCTAAAGTGGAACTCCCGCTGGTTGGATTCCTCCCCCCCTCAGGTGTCACATTTGGCACCTTTCGGGGGGGAGGGGGAAGAGGACACCTGTCTTTAGACAGGTGTCCTTTTCCACACTTCCGGGAGTTCTGGCCGGCGGACGCGGCAGATGACGTCAGAAGCCGGCTCCCTCCTCCCTGCTCGCTCTGCTACTGGCCGCCTGGCCAGTAGCAGAGCGTGGCAGAGCTCGCGCATGCGCGGTAAGGTGCCCGGCGTGAAGCTGTACTGCTTACACGTCCGGGTTCCCTTACCCGCGATGGAAGCGGCTGCACCCGTCCCCCGATCCGAAGATCGGCGGCGGGTGCCGACATCGCTGGAGTCCAGGACAGGTAAGTGTCCTAATATTAAAAGTCAGCAGCTACTGTATGTGTAGCTGCTGACTTTTAATTTTTTTTTTTAGCCCAGACCTCCGCTTTAAGGAATACAACTGATGATGACAGTAGCACTATTGAGGAGTTGTGGGTGTTAATTAATAATAGCCGTTTAAGTTTTACCATGTAATTATTATATATAAAAACCTATATCCCTAAGTATATGAGGCTATTTAAGCACGATAAAAGGGTGCTGTATGTCAAGGGATCCTTGAGATTAGGTGACTTAACACTCATACACTTAATAAAACACTGAGATTCTATTTGAAGCTGAAGCCCTGGAAAGATATAATAAGCCAGTTAATTGTTGAACTGTCACCAGCATAACGTTGGAAAAATATACACTCATATGAGGGCTTGAGTGGCGCGACTTCGCGGCCCGTTCACATCTAGGCGACTTGTCAGGCGACTTGAGTCACCTGACAAGTCATCTCAATGCTGTGCAATGGAACCGTTCTAATAGGAGCGAATCGCATCGCTCCGACTTAGAAAAATAGTTCCTGCACTATTTTCAGGGTGATCTCAGCGCGGCTTGCATTGACTTCTATGATAGAAGTCTCCTCACAAGCCGCGTTGAGATCGCCTCGAGCAGGGCGACTTGCTTCGCCCTGGCAAGTCCCGCCGCTCAAGTGTGAACCGGCCCTGATAGTGCAGTGGCACGTGAGTCAAATAAACCAATGTTTCTGGGCTGCACAGGGTCCCTTCCTCAAAGCAGCATACACTATTATTGCCAAAAGTGTTGGGATGCCTGTATTCACACGCACATGAACTTTAATGGCATCCCAGTCTTAGTCTGTAGGGTTCAATATTGAGTTAACCCACCTCTTGCAGCTATAATAGCTTTAACTCTTCTGGGAAGGCTGCCCACAAGGTTTAGGAGTGTGTCTATGGGAATGTTTGACCATTCTTCCAGAATCACATTTGTGAGGTCAGGCACTGATGTTGGATGAGAAGGCCTGGCTTGCAGTCTCCGCTCTAATTCACCCCAAAGGTGTTCTGTCAGGTTGAGGTTAGGACTCTGTGCAGGCCAGTCAAGTTCCTCCACCTCAGACTTGATCACCCATTTATGGACCTTGCTTTGTGCACTGGTGCGCAGTCATGTTGGAACAGGAAGGGGCCATCCTCAAACTGTTCCCTCAAAGTTGGGAGCATGAAATTGTCCAAAACGTCTTGGTGTGCTAATGCCTTAAGAGATGCCTTCACTGGAACTAAGGGGCCAAGCCCTGAAAAACAACCCTACACAATAATACCTTCCACCAAATGATTTGGACCAGTGTGCAAAGCAAGGTCCATAAAGACATGGATGAGTGAGTTTGGGATGGAGGAACTTGACAGGCCTGCCTCAACCCCATAGAACACCTTTGGGATGAAATAGAGCAGAGACTGCAAGCTAGGACTTCTCGTCCACACCAGTACCTGCCCTCACAAATGATCTTCTGCAAGAATGGTCAAACATTCCCATAGACACATTGCTAAACCTTGTGGACAACCTTCCCAGAAGAGTTGGACTAAGACTGGGATGCCATTAAAGTTCATGTGCAAAGGCAGTTGTCCCAATACTTTTGGTAATATAGTGTAATATAGTGCAGTCATGGAGTGCTGGTAATTTACGCTGCGACATCTGCTGCAGTCATTGCAAGCACCCATTTATTACCAAGGTCGAACACTGAAAGTAGTGCAGTCTTCATCCTTTGATTTCAAATTTAATAGGCCAACATCTATCATAAAGTGAAATGGTTAGTTTTCAGGACTTTAAAGCTAAACTCCATGCAACAGCTAAATGCATGGCTAAAATATGTAATTTTTTATCCTGAGACCTGCCAACGAGGCCAGTGTCCCGACTTTTTTTTCTGCAGTTGGTCAGTACATCTTGGTCACTGGCCTGATCTCAACCTTCTGATTGGTCAGTAAGAGCTTTAGCACACTCATTTTAGTCTTATATGAAGGTAAAATCAGCATCTTATACTATCTGTATTTAAATACAATTATTGATTTTATGATTAATACATAACTGGATTAAATGATGATCTTTTATTGTCTACCTGGAGTTCAGTTTAAAAGTGTTGGTTAGTTCTTCATCTTTAGAGATGATCTAGCTGGTTTGTCTGTGCAACTAAGCCTATGACTCTTCTGTGCATAATGTATTATAAAATGTAAAGAGAAAAGCACAAATAGACAGGCCGTTATTAATGTTCACGTTCTTTTCGTGTAATAACATGTATTAGAAATACCAAAATGTTCACTTTGCAGTCATATTTTTTAAGTGGCTTCAATAAACACCATTGCAATGGCTAAGCTTTGGGATTGATGATCCTCTAGAACAGTGGCCTCCAAACTGTGACCCGGGGGCCAGATGTGGCCCTTTACTTGCTTAAAGCTGGCCCTTGGGGCACTATTTCATCCATTGACATAAACAATGGGGCACAGTTCCTCGCAATAACACCAACAATTGGGCCCAATGACACCAACAATGGTGCACAAATCCTTGCAGTAACACCAACAGTTGAGCTTGATGACACCAACCATTGGGCACAATTCTCCCACTGACACCAACAGTGGGGCACAATTCCTCCCAATGACACCAACAATTGGGCCCAATTCCTCCCAATGACACCAACAATTCGGGCCCAGTGACACTAATGATGGGGCACAATTCCTCCCAATAACACCAAAGATAAGGCACAATTCCTCCAACTGACACCAAAGATGGGGCATTGATTTTACCCACTGACATCAGGACCATTTCTACTCCCAATGGGCACAGTCCAGCCTCCCTAACATTAGAAGGACAGTAAACTGGCCCCTTGTTTATAAAGTTTGGAGACTCTTGCTCTAGAAGTGTTTTTATTTGCATATTTTAATGTTTGTCAACGTTATAATATCTAACCTGTGCAGCAACCCATAGCCAACCATTACCCCACAATTTACTGAAGACTGACCAAAAATATGATTGTTGATTGGTCGCAATTAGGTACAACATTGATTTTTAACCGTATGTAGCCTTGTATACAGAAATGTTTTCATAGCCCAGTGTGTAGGCATTAAACTGACATCAGATAAAGGTCACTATATACGTACCACTGAGAAACATGGCTCAATACAACTTAAATGATTCTATTATTGATACATTAGATGATGGGAGCAATTTTCAATTTTGCTATATATGTCATTAGGCAGGCTGCTAAATATACATCTAAATGTGCTTTGATGTCATAGCTGACAATAGTTAGGTATGGTTTATTTCTGGCGTGTCTTCTATGAGACAGAGCCATCATACAGGCTGGATGGACTGGGTCTTCAATATGGGTGGCTTAGTACTTTATAATTAGGGATTTGCTCAGCTGGGTCTAAAGTTAGGAAAGGAAAGTCTGTTAAATCTTGCTGCCTAAGCAGTGTACTTAACAAACCACTGACTACCAACCACTGCAGAGATACTCTATAATCTTCTTCTTATAAACTGCTGTATTCCACTCTAGGTCATTTTATATATTTGGACTTTCGCTGTTGTCAGTTAATACGTCACTATAGACTCATTTCACTTTTAATTTGAAGGACTTAATTATAAGCAGTTAATTAAATGTTGCCGATGCCTTGCTATTCCATTTTTATAAATGTTCTAACCTAATCTAGGGTTGCTGATTTTATAGAATTGTTGCTTTCATTTTATAGACATGATGTGATTGTCCTGATTCTGATTGTATTGGTAGAACTGGCAAACGATCATATGTCTATGGAAAGCCCAATGCAGACCCATATAGAAAGGCCCAGATTGGGCAATCTTTGGGAAAGAATCAACTGATTATGATGGCTTTTTTCTAGCTGATGGTTGTCGTTCCTAAAATTAAAAAGCTGATAGCTCCGTTCACACCAGTGCAATTTGCCATGTGATTTGACAGCTCCAAATCGCATGGCCAGTCGCACTCCATTGTTGGCAATGGAACCGTTCAAATAGTTGCAACTTAGAAAAAGGTTCCTGCACTACTTTTTGCTGATTTCATTGTGACTTGCATAGACTTCTGCAAGCTGCGATAAAATTGGCAGTGCAAATCGCACTGATGTGCATCTTTGAAATTGCACTGAAGTAGAGGGATTTCAAAGCCACACCGGTGTGAACGGGGGCTTAGGGCATAAACATATAATCCATGCATATGCCACATTCATAGAACAGATTGACTATGTGGTAGTGAAATCTATTGACCTCTGTCTAAAGTTTGGGTACCTGTTAGTGTAATAAGCTACCCACATATATACCCCAAAATGATGAAAATAGTACCACTCGAATGCCCCTCCAAACCTTGGTCCGTCGGATCGGCATGTGATATGACTGGTGCATGACAGATAGAATTGGCTTGTCCCATACCTTCCAATTTTTATTTTACTAATACTGCAGCATAAGGATTCAAAATTGTTAATACTGATTGGGAGAGTTTAGCCCCACTTTAAGGATGTATATAGCGACAACAGTTTTCTCAGCACTTTACAAAAGTATACAAGACATTCCTCATGTTTAAACCCAAATCTCCCATTTACCATCTATATCATGTCCTAATATTTTTTATTCTTTTCCATTGTTCCTGTAGCCTGAAACAGCTTTAATTTCTCCCTGTGACAACATCACCAAGCTTGTAAAAAGGCTTGTATTTGCAGCTGATGAGAGTTCCTATTGATGTAGACATACCCCCAAAACTACATCTCCCATGAGCCCTTTCCGTACAGTGTGAGTGGGAAACAAGGCCGCAGTATTATTTTGCTGAGAAATAAATTGATGTATGCATGTGTATGCCGCCAAACTTTTTGAGATGGAAAAGAAAAAGAGGGACACCTATTATCAAAAGTATGTGTGCATAGAACACACCCCCTGCTACGTCCCCTTAAAGGGAAATTATAAAAAAAAAATGATTAGCTAAACCCACCAGTGCTTTTTTTACCACTACTATTCCTTTATACTGGCTTTTGAAATTTACAAATGCAGCAATTTAGAAATTGGATTAGCACTCGGTTAGCACTGGGAAGCACTTTTTGAAATATAAATAGTGCAATTTATATAAAACTATGTAGATCAGACCAAAATGAGGCACAAATGAGGAGGAAAGATGGACAGAGAGACTTTGTTTCAAATCAGGGTCAGTTCCCTGTAAAATCAGGGACAGTTGGGAGCTATGTGTGTGAGAATGGGCACGGAGCGGTGGGGAATAGGTTGAGTTCTGTAGTCCACAGGCAAGACTCACAGAGCTTAGTAAATGAGGGGAAGCTCTGATAACTTCCATCCAATCACGTGCAAGCAAAAATGCTGTTTTTTATTTTTTTACTTGCATGTGATAGGGTAGTTTTTGTAAAATGAAGCTTCACCTCATTGACTGAGCTCTGGAGCAGCTTCACTTGCAGAGTACAACTGTGCTTGCAAACTGCACTGTGTTTTTTTTGCCTTTAGTAAATCAAACCCAATGTGTTGTTAGCTAAAACCGAAATGTAAGACTACGCTGAATTTTTAAAGTATTTTTCTTTACTTTAAGCATTTTTAAAGGGTTAAACTCTGGGAAGTTGCATGTATTTCAGGGATGTGCTGAATATGTTTTTTTTTAAAATTTCCCTTACATACACTGCTTCATGCACACACCTGGGCGTCTGCAGAAATGTTTTCGGGGGGGGGGGGGGGGG
>BLSH010464798.1:457202-470515 GCA_018402905.1 Glandirana rugosa
TAAGGTCACCCATGCTATGCCGCTTTTTGACATTATCACATTATCACGGTCAGAGACTGCAGACATAGTACAGGAGATGGTTAGAGACTGCAGACATAGTACAGGAGATGGTCAGAGACTGCGGACATAGTACCGGAGACGGTCAGACACTGCGGACATAGTACAAGAGACAGTCAGAGACTGCGGACATAGAACAGGAGACGATCAGAGACTGCAGACATACTACAGGAGATGGTCAGAGACTGCAGACATACTACAGGAGATGGTCAGAGGCTGCAGACATACTACAGGAGATGGTCAGAGACTGCAGACATGCTACAGGAGATGGTCAGAGACTGCAGACATACTACAGGAGATGGTCAGAGACTACAGACATACTACAGGAGATGGTCAGAGACTGCAGACATACTACAGGAGATGGTCAGAGACTGCAGACATACTACAGGAGATGGTCAGAGACTGCAGACATAGTACAGGAGATGGTCTGAGACTGTGGACATGGCACACGAGACGATCAGAGACTTCATACATAGCCCAAGAGGATAAGGACCTAGTGGGCAACCCCTGATCCGATCCCTGATTCCAGGGGGGGGCAATTGCCCCCCCTTGCCCCTATCTGCGGACGCGCATGTGCACACAGGACATTTTAAAAACGTTATAAAAACGTCAGTAGCTTTGTAGTGAGTTTTTCAATGTTTTTGCAATAACGTTTTTTAGCGTTTTTAGCACTAGAGGGTTTTTACAGCTGAAAAATGTCTCTCAGAACCCAAAAACTGCCCCAGCCCAAAACAGCTGATAACAGCCCATGTGTGCATGAACACATAGGATAATATGATGGAGGGTTTATTGACTGTAGAAAAAACGTCTGAAGCCAAAAACAGCTGCTGTAAAAACGAAAAACGTCCTGTGTGCATAAGGCCTTACAGTATATGATGAAGGACTTATCTATAAAAAGATACAGAAGGCTCAACCATCTTTGTGGCCTGCAGCAACCAATCACATTCTTTTTCTTTTTTTCCCTCTACTACAATATTAATATGAAAGGAATAATTTTCTAATTTTGTCCTTTTTTGTGATTTTTATACTATTTTTTTATATGTGCGATGCATGGGTGTGTCCCAGTATGTACTATGTTCCATACAAGTGCTTGTATGGCCTGTAAACCCCTGTGAACCATTTAGCTATGTTCTCCGACAATCCAAACAGATTACTCCGGTGCCATTGAGGAGGCGATATGTCGAGATGACAGTTTACAGCAGCTAGGCCTGCACTGTGCTTCACAGTTCACAAGATTTCTATGCAGGTATCAAAGAACAGATAAAATCACACACGTTTTTACAGCTCTCATCACCTGAAGGATTTTCCAGACGATTCTCTCCCCAGTAAATGTTTCTGGTACAGGCTGGAGGGTGTGTGCTTTATGTTGCTTGTTCCATGCATTAGGCTGCACATTGTTCGGGTAGAAAGCACTTTGTGTCGGTTAATACCCGATTGTTTTGTATGTCAAAACATAACCATAAAAGAGGATTTCCCATGTGCTGGGGGCACTGGGCGAGGTAGCTGTTGTGTAATCAAGGTTTTCTCCAGAAGCCTTTTAGGTGTATTTTATGCATGAGATGCGGTGTCAGCTTTTATTGTTTTTAATAATATTCTCAGTGTGCTGACTGTAAGCCCCGTAGTAAATGTAAGCAGTGTAAATCATGTTCTGAAAATATTTAATAAGCTGTTTTGCAAGTACAATTTTTTTTTTATTTGAGTAAATATGCCGTTTTGATGACATCACTATTGCTTCATTACTGGTTGTGCAGCTTATGTGTCACTTACTGGATGGATGGAAGGGTGGGTGGATGGATGGAAAAAAGGATGGATGGATGGACAAAAGGATGGATGGAAGAGTGGATGGAAGGATAGATGGATGGATGGAAGAACGGATGGGTGGATTGACAAAAGGATGGATGGATGGAAGGGTAGATGGATGGATGGAAGAAAGGATGGATGGAAGGGTAGATGGGTGGATAGAAAAAAGGATGGATGGATTGATGGAAGGATAGATGGACGAAAGGAATGAAGGAAGGGTAGATGGATGCAAGGAATGAAGGAAGGGTAGATGGATGGATGAAAGAAAGGATGGATGGAAGGGTAGATGGGTGGATAGAAAAAAGGATGGAAGAAAGGATGGATGGATTGATGGAAGGATAGATGGACGGAAGGAATAAAGGAAGGGTAGATGGATGGAAGGAATGAAGGAAGGGTAGATGGACGGAAGGAATGAAGGAAGGGTAGATGGATGGAAGGAATGAAGGAAGGGTAGATGGATGGATGGAAGAAAGGATGGATGGAAGGGTAGATGGGTGGATAGAGAAAAGGATGGAAGAAAGTATGGATGGATTGATGGAAGGATAGATGGATGGCAGGAATGAAGGAAGGGTAGATGGATGGATGGAAGAAAGGATGTATGGATGGATGGAAGAATAGGTAGGCAGATAGATGGACACTAAGAGCTTATTCAAACCCCAAATTCATTGTTATATGCACTCCAGTGTACATTGTGGTGCATTGCGCTTTGAACAGTAAAGATGGATATATGTTTTTGAAATGTGAATGGAGCCACCTCATCATCTAAACCCTATTTGGACAGGGCTGCTCCTAATCCTTTTAAACCCCAACTCCAAGAGTTAAGTCAGTCATACATGGATCGAAATGTGACTGGTTCAGCGGGGACCGGCCACATTTTGTTCCATGTATGTGCTAGTTGGTTGTACATAAGTCGATCTTTCGATTGATTTGTGTCAGGGTGGATTTGATTTAAATCATATTTTTTAAAGAGCAACTGTCCTCTGTCCCGCAGTGGCTTCTCCTCTGACCCGCTGTTGACTCACTGACAGTCCCATTCAGTTTTGTGGGACAGCTGGTGATGCGGCAGTGACACAACAAGGTGAGGGATGTGGCAGCAGCAAGTGAGTGGATGTTCCCTAACAGGCGCTGCCATGATGGATCTGAAATGACAGGTGCTCTTTAAATGTAGGGAATTATTCTTGCTGGTAATTAGAATCTTTAATATTTGCAAACAAAATAAAGGTTTCCTATTTAGAATAATAGGCTGTCAGGTTAGTAAAACAGCGATATCAGAACCGATTTAATCATACAGTTTGTAGTGTACATTTGCAAAACATTGGGATAAAGGAATATTCCTGAACGTTGTTTTATCTCATGGTTACTGTGAAATTGTGTGAATGCATCAATCCAGTCCTCGTTATCTCAGCCTGCAGGGCTTGCATTTATTGAATAAGTTTACCAAAAATTTAAATAGCAGAATATACAGGCTCATGCTACATACAGTAACTAAGCTCCATTTCATGCTGAATAAACTAAATTATTAATGTATCATAAATAGAAAAATATCTTTAGATATATTTTTACTCTAAAAGCATTTTATTAAAATAAATTTGCTAAAAATCAAAAAAATCAGATTTTTAAAAAAAAAAATCATTGATTTTTATCCACCCCGAATCGGTTCTTTTTTTTCACTCAACTTGATGGTTGAACAAAAAAATAAATAAAAAATAATCATGTATGGCCAGCCTTATGGCCTGTACACATGATCAGAAAATCATATAAAAAATACCACTTTCGAAGCGATTGTACGATAATCTGATCGTTTGTACGCAGTTTTTGAGAGCCGATCACGACTATGTCCTGTGGGACAAGCATAAAAATCTTTCTTGATTTTCGCTTCATCAGTACAGTTGTCATTCAAAAATACAATACAAATACACTACAACACATTGCATCACTAACAAATTTTTATTCTGTCTTACGAGAATTTTCACATCTTTAGTAAACTCTTCATTATTGATTTAAGATAAGCATGCAAAAAAAAAAAAAAAAAAACGGACAATCATTCATCCGATAAGCTCAACGTGTGTACCAGGCATTAGAAAGACAATCTGCCTTTGCAAAGAGGTCCCCCACATTGCAGGGGTTAAGCTTAGGTTCACATTACTGTGAGCCGAGTTCTGTGTGTAGGGCATTCATTTCAGTGGGCTGCCCTACCTGCAGAAAAGCAGGGGAAAAGATCCCTGATCCTTTTTTAAATCGCGTCCACATGATATTGTATAGTACCGTGGCACCATGTGGTTTGGTGCACGCGACAGTGTAGGAGTTTTGCTGATGCACAAGGATGCCATTAACAATTAATGGCACCCCCAGACGTCCACTAAAGGGCAGGGTGTTATGCCTATGGGTCCAGAATACATGCAAAGTGTGAACCTAGGCTAAATCCTTGTTATGTCTAAGCAGCCTTTCTCAATTTTTTCAACACCGAGGAACCCTTGAAATAATTCTCCGGTCTCTGAGAACCCCTGCTAAAAATTAAAAATCTACAACTTATGATACATTGGTCAATGGGAAGAATGCTCCTTACACTTGTGGTTATTGGGAAGAATTACCCTCTTACAGATAGCTAAAAAAACAATTATGTCAGTGGGAATTTATCTGAGAGTTAGAAATTGACCATTGCTCAAGGAACCCCTAGCAACCTCTGGATGAACCCTAGGGTTCCACGGAACCCTGGTTGAGAATCCCTAGTCTAGGGGGTACAGGAACAGGCATTGTTACTTACCCTATTCTCCTCTCTGGCTGGCTGTGGCACTGTCCTTTTCTCCCTGAAGATTCCAGTCTCTGGACAGTCCCTCAGCGCCATCATGTATAATGCAGGGCTTTGAAGCTTGGGAGTAGTCAGGAGCGAGGTCAGGAGTGCCTTATTGAGGAGGCTGCAGAGGACTCCTCATTCCACTGGAAGGACCCTGCTGGGGGGAAGAGTGGAGGGGCAGTCACTGTAAGGGTAGGTTCCTTTTAATTCCTGTAGTTGGGCTTTAATTACTGATTTCTTTAAAGTTTCACCTGGACATGACTGAACCATTTAATTGTCATGGAGCAAGGGACTGTGTTCATATTTTAGGCAAATCGCTGTTGGTTCTGCCAAGAGAACACCAGAACTGTGAGTGATTGTCCTCTGTCCGCTCACCATTCCCATAGACATCAGTGTTTCTGTGATACATGAATGGATGGTAATCTTTTAAAAAGTATCTTCTTTATCCAACCACCATCTAATGTCTAACTCAACTTGTACAGGTTACAGGAGTAAGTTGAATCAATTAATTACGTAACATGCAATTATTCAGCTGTAGAAAGTATGTTATTCATATGCATCAGTAATGGTGGGGATGACTGGAAATAGGAGTTCCTGTAGTGACACCAAGAGAGGATATCTGGCAGTGCTGCACAATATAGGCTAGTTCCCTTTGAAACTATTGTACGTCATGGAACTTAAAGTGGTAGTAAACCCTCCTATCATTTTCAGCCAAGGAAGCTGCCATCTTGGCCTCTGTTTAATCAACAACTGCCATGATGCTGCCCATGTGATCAGCTATGACACCAGCCATTGGATGGTTTGACAGCTTGGTTTAGAGCACAACCAATGGGAGCGTTACGTTTCCGGCACGTGCCGGAAATGGAACTGGTTTAAAACTGTTAAATGGATGGGTTTACTACCGCTTTAAGTTTAGAACCTTAGTGCGGTGGTTGGATACATGGAGAACGCAACAAGAAAAAAATGTAAATATATGTGTAAATATATTCACATTATAATAAATATTAGACAGATATATCACAAAGATTGTACTTGTAATTGCATATCCATGTTTTAGTTTTTTTTTTTCTTGCCTTAGCTTTTAAATGTGCATTTTCTGTTCCCTCACAAAATCTAATCAAGAACATGTTGGACAGAGATAATATATTGTCTCCTATTGATAAGGTTTTCATATCCTGTGATCTTATCGTACACCTGCATTAACTAATTGCCTTTGTGAGTGATATTGTGCCCTTCTGTTCTTTCATTTAATATGTTTTTTTAGTTTCTTTTGTTTGTATGTTGAACATTATCTGCCTCAGGGGAATAACATTTGGGACAACTGGAAATGATTAAAACACTAGAGGTTCTTTGTGAGTTCTTTCATTTACTATAGACATGACTACCATAGTAGGTGGATGTTGATGGGATTCAGGCAGTGTGTTCTCATGGCTACAAGTGTAACATTATAACCAGCATTATTGTAGTCACTGGAGAACTATGGTATTTTATATTCCATCAATGTAACTGGTAATCAATAGTATAGAAAGAAGTATACATTGTTGGTGTTGTCATACTGTATTACCTCCGAGTACTGATGATTTTGCAGTGGAGAGAAAAGATGACCAAATATTTAGATACTGAATCAATAAATTGGTAGTTGTGGTTTATGTTAGTTACTAAACCCTTCTGAACCACTCCAGGAAAGTTTTTGCATGTATGCCCTTGCATAGATTGTCAAATAAAGCATGCTTTATAAATTATTGCATTTGAGATCAGTTTGAGATCCTTCTCGGGTCCTCTGGAGGTGATTTTGACCTCTTTTAAAGCTGCTTTTGCCTTTTTTGGGACATTGTATAGATAGAAATGCATTTGTGACACAAATAGATTCCCATGTACACAGGGCTTTTTGGGGTCTTTTTTGAGCTGGGTTTTCTACTGCAGGATCATAGTCATTTGTGCTGTTCCCCACATGATGCATACCATTGAGTTTTCAGATTGGTCGGATAGTGGAGCTGAATCTTTTTGAGCTGCACACATTTAATAAAGTAAGGTTTTTTTTTACATGTTTGCAGTTGCAATTAGGATCCCACCGTTTTCTTAGTCTACCAGGGAAAACAGAATTGGTTATGCTTGACATTCCCCTTTAAGGTTTTCTAACAGTCGCATTGGTGCAGACATTGTTTCTGTATTTTTGAACACCAGCACTGAGCGTAAATCAATCCATAGCTTTGGAAGTCATTTCCCCTTATCCCCCCACCCTTCTCCTGATTTTTACACCATTTTTGGCCATACCTCAAATACGCTTCAAAAGGACATCTGCAAAACTCAAAATAGTACTCAAACTCATACTCAAAATGGTCACATTTTAGTTGGTCTAGACCAGGGATTCTCAACTAGGGTTCCATGGAAACCTAAGGTTCATTCACAGGTTGCTAGGAGTTCCTTGAGCAATGAGCAATTTCTACCTCTCAGATAAGTTCTTTTTCGCTACCTGTAAGTGGGTGATCCTTCCCAATCACCATAAGTGTAAGGCACATTCTTCCTACTGACCATCACAAGAATGTATCATGAGAAGATATAGTACTTTTTAGCAGGAGTTCCCTGAGACTGGAAAGTTATTTCAAGGGTTCCTTGAAATAGACAGCCTTTCTCAACCATTTTACTAGAGAGGAACCCTTAAAATATTTTTCAGGTATTGGGAAGCCCTGCAATAACCAATTTAATGGGGGGCAGGGGGAATCATGCCCCTTACTTTGCTGGAAAGCAAACGCCACCCTTATGGGCACATAAAAAGATCATTGATGTCATGCTGCTGGCTCGGTCAAGTAGTGTTGGCCCTGGAACTATGCAGGCACCAACAATTTGTAGGTCAATCAATCAAAGCTCAAGGAACCCCTAGCAACCTTTGGAGGAACCTTGTGGTTCCATAGAACCCTGATCGAGAATGGCATGTCTAAACTCTCATAGACTTTGTGGAAACATGTTACTTTAGTGAACTCCTGGATGCATAAGTTCTGTTTTCTGGTGAGTCTACTCATGGTGTATTTTTTTAAGGAATTAGACATGAGCATCAGCCAAAACTTGTTTTCAAAGTTTTAAATTGAGTGGGAAGGAGTACAGTCACTTTTACATTTTTTTGTGTTCTCTATTTTCCTAATGGGTAGATTAACCTACTCTACTTTTCCTGGTTACCACTGTCACTGAGGCAGGAAACAATGGGAAAGCCAACATTTTGCAGTTGTCACCAGAAGATAAATAGACGGGAGGCCTTCCCTGGGAAACAAAGTGAAAGGAAATCTCCCCAGTGGGACACAGAAATAAAGTGACAGGGTTTTCCTTCTCTGCTCTATCCAAAACTTAAAAAAAAGTAGTTTCAGCTAAGCATAGAGTAGTAGTAGAATTACAAGATTCCCAACACCAGTACAGCGCATTGCATTTCTGGTTCTGTAACAAGCCAAACAATTAAACAGGAAATCATTTAAACATAGATTTCTTTTGCATTTTTGTGACTTTGTAATTTGTATGCAGGATAACATCCTGAAATTAAGTCTGGAAATGTATTCCTTCATTTCCATGATAAAATGTTCACTTTTTAACATTATCATTGTGTCAAAGTTTATCTGGCCGCGTTTCATAATTTGCAGGCGTTTAGTGTCCTAGCATGCGTTTTTGTTTGTGGTACGTGTGCATATTGTGAGATGCTTCTTCACCAACCATCTGGGTATAATTACAATCAAGACAGTAATGTTGGAGACAATGAAGGGATATGAAATACCACTTAGCAAGGAAAGTAAGTAAAGACAGGAAGAAGAGAAAGATATAGCAGCTGTGAGCTTGTATTTAAAAGAAGAAAGTAAGCAGTCTGTGTTGCTGGAAAAATGGAGCATACTTTGTGGTTACGTAGCAAAATAATAGTCATCCTAATACTCTTACTTTTTATTAGTGAGCTTTCCTAATATAATGTTATAGTGAACATACTATACTATACTTTCCTAATTTTAAATAGAATAACTTTTCTGCTATGCTCTCTTGTGGGGGATCTCTGTGGGCAGAGCAACATCCTGTAGCAGAGAATAGTGGATTGGCCCCCTATCCTTTCCTCGGGGGCGGGCAAAAATACCTGTAGATTATGCATCAGGGTCCCAACTAGGATCCCACCAGAACTGCAAAAGTTTCACCACTGCCTCACATAACTTTATTTTTTTATTTATTCACTTTGTTTGTTTATTCATTCATGTGCATTTACATGTTGTGCATATGCCTACAGGTAATGAGAATTCCATTTTAATCAGAGGAGTTTTACCACCACCTCACATATGGTTTTTCTTTTTTATTTATTTGCCTATTTATTCATATTTTGTGCATATTCTACTCTTAAAGCTGAACTCCAGGCAAACAGCTAAATAAAAATATGAAATACATATATGGGAATGTTTCTTACCTGCCAAAGAATTTGATTTTTTGTCCACATATTTTTCAAATTTAAACAGCACTGTCCACACATCACAGTCATTTCTAGTTTACAGACCTGATTTGTCTTCACTGTTGTTAAGTTACACTTAGCAATACTGGCAGGTATTGTTCCCCTCCAGCCTTGGACTGGATAATGAAAAGAGAAGCAGCAGACCCAAGAGGTCATCTCTCTGTCACTCTGGAGTTGATTTACTAAAACTGAGTACAAGATCTGGTGCAGCTCTGCATAAAAACCAATAAGCTACCAGTTTTTTTTTTTGTCAAAGCATTACTGAACAAGCTGAAGTTAGAAGCTAATTGGCTACCATGCACAGCTGCACCAGATTCGTCACTCTCCAGTTTTAGTAAATCAACAACCCCTCTGTCTCTATCCGTATACTCCTTGTTAGCATATGAGCACTTCAGCTGATTGGCTGATTGTGCTGCTTCTCCCTCTCTCTCTCTTAGCCCTGCTGTTCAACTAACTCACTGCTTGCATTAAAAAAAAAAAACGTATTTAATAATGTAATCATGAATTGAATTACGCAGCTGCATTACTTTGTTTATTTGCCTGCCCGAAGTTCAGTTTTAACTAGGATATCATTAGAGCTAGAGTAGTTTCTTCACTGCCTCACATACATTTTATGATTTTGTTTTTATTCATTTTTTATTTGTTCATTCATTTCCATTTAAGTTATGTGCATATTTTCACTTTTAACATTTTCTTTTCCAGTCACATTTTTTGTTTTGATTTCTTCATACGGGCCATATCACCTGGATCAAGTGCAAAAATTGGTACGTAATATTAGCCCCTTAGATACCAGTGTTATATTTGAGCTATATATTCAGCATCACTTTAATCTTCCTATCCTAAAGAAGTTGTAAACCTCAAAAATGGCTGTCACTCCCGCGCATGCGCTCAGGAGCCGCCGGTCACGGCACGGCCCTGAAGAAATGACACCAGTGGGCTGTTTCTTCAGTGCATGTGTGCCGATGACGTTGGCACAAGCGGATACAGTGAATATACAGTTTAGGAGATATTCACGGTAGCTTCACGTAAGCCCTTATTATAGGCTTACCTGTAGGTACAAGTGCTGTAACAACGTTTACAACCACTTTAAGCTCCTCTTCTGCTTCTGAATTTACTTCTTACCTATACAGTATATATTCTAAATATATATATATATATATATATATATATATATATACAGTATTTCACAAATGTGAGTACACCCCTCACATTTTTGTAAATATTTTATTATATCTTTTCATGTGACAACACTGAAGAAATGACACTTTGCTACAATGTAAAGTAGTGAGTGTACAGCTTGTATAACAGTGTAAATTTGCTGTCCCCTCAAAATAACTCAACACACAGCCATTAATGTCTAAACTGCTGTCAACAAAAGTGAGTACAGCCCTAAGTGAAAATGTCCAAATTGGACCCAATTATCCATTTTCCCTCCCCGGTATCATGTGACTCGTTAGTGTTACAAGGTCTCAGGTGTGAATGGGGAGCAGTTGTGTTAAATTTGGTGTTATCGCTCTCACTCTCTCATGCTGCAGCACAGTAACCAAGACCATACAGTGGTTTAATAGAACAGGTTCCACTCAGAACAGGCCTTGCCATGGTCGACCAAAGAAGTTGAGTGCTCATGCTCAGAGTAATATTCAGGGGTTGTCTTTGGGAAATAGACGTATGAGTGCTGCCAGCATTGCTGCAGAGGTTGAAGGGGTTGGGGGTCAGCCTGTCAGTGCTCAGACCATACACCGCACACGGCAACAAATTGGTCTGCATGGCTGTTGTCCCAGAAGGAAGCCTCTTCTAAAGATGATGCACAAGAAAGCACGCAAACAATTTGCTGAAGACAAGCAGACCATTATTAGAACCATGTCCTGTGGTCTGATGAGACCAAGATAAACTTATTTGGTTCATATGGTGTCAATCGTGTGTGGTGGCAACCAGGTGAGGAGTGCAAAGACAAGTTCTTCTTACCTACAGTCAAGCGGGGTGGTGGGAGTGTCATGGTCTGGGGCTGCATGAGTGCTACCGGCACTGGGGAGCTACAGTTCATTGATGGAACCATGAAAGCCAACATGTACTGTGACATACTGAAGCAGAGCATGATCCCCTCCCTTCAGAGATTGAACCGCAGGGCAGTATTCCAGCATGATAACGGCCCCAAACGCACCTCCAAGACAACCACTGCCTTGCTAAAGAAGCTGAGTGTAAAGGTGATGGACTGGCCAAGCATTTCTCCAGACCTAAACCCTATTGAGCATCTGTGGGGCATCCTCAAATAGAAGGTGGAGGAGCCCAAGATCTCTAACATCCACCAGCTCCGTGATGTTGTTGTGGAGGAGACGGTGGCAACCTTTGAACCTCTGGTGAACTCCATGCCCAAGAGGGTTAAGTTAGTGCTGGAAATTAATGGTGGCCACACAAAATATTCATACTTTGGGCCCAATTTGTACATTTTCACTTAGGGGTGTACTCAATTTTGTTGCCAGCGGTTTAGACATCAATGGCTGTGCGTTGAGTTATTTTGAGGGGACAGCACATTTACAGTTATACAAGGTGTGCACTCACTACTTTACATTGTAACAAAGTGTCATTTCTTCAGTGTTGTCACATGAAAAGATAGAATAAATTATTTACAAAAATATGAGGGGTGTACTCACTTTTGTGAGATACGGTATATATATATAAATATATATATATATATATAATTTTTTTTTGCTTTGTTTTTTGTATGATGACCAACTGAGGCACTAATAAACATTATTAGCATTCAAAACTACATAATGAAAACACGTTTCTATAGTCTGAACACCTCAAGTCTCTAGCGGCTTATTGTAAGCTCATATGCAAACATCTTCTATTTTAATGCTAGGCCTGAGATTGTAACCACAGTAGCAATAGAATCCATTTTCGCTTCAGTCAATATTGCTTTAGTGTGTATGCATATATATATATCCTTATGTGCTTTCTTTACGCTTTGTTTATATTTGATGTTTTTAATGATACCAGAGATCTATTACTCCAGAAAAACACATTCCCATCGCTCTTATTGATCTGTTATGTCTGTTTTACATAATCTTTTTTTTCTCTAATCCAGAATGGCTTTCCCATAGTATCTGTTCTTTTGAAATTGTGATTTGATTGATAGTGGAGCTGGTTTGTGAAACCTGGAGCAAAGGCAGAGCACCTGCAACCAATTAGGTTTTATCCTTTAAATACAATTTACAGTATATGACTGGTTGGTATGTACAGCCGCTCTGCATGTGCCTCATTCATCCTAAAGCAGCCAGCATAGTTCTAGTGTATTACACTACTTGGAACTGAATGTGTTTCCACTTTCATCTTTCAGGACTTTTTTTGGATCTGATTGGTGATTGTGGAGAAGTAATTGTGTTAGGTCAGTGTTTGTACAGGACCACACCATTTACTGTTTTCGGATTGTGGTGTGATCGAGCTGATGAGTTATAGAGCACAACCTATTTTCTCAATTATTGAGGTGTGTTGACAGTCCATTTAATACGTGGACTGTGTAACGCAGTGTGCAACACACAAAAATGCATGCTTCCAAGTGCATTGCATTGTGGTTTGAACATCTCAGGATCTTTGAGGAGAACACCCTGTTAACTAAATGAGGGAATGAACAAAGCTTCCTGCATCATTATAGTGGTGTTACAAACTGGTGCAATTGTCATGCACAACATTAAGGCCTGCTTCACACTTATGCATTTTTTAGTGCGTTTACAGTTTTGCAGGAACACACTACAGTCCATTTAACTTGGTATCCTATGGGCCATATATGCAAAAAGAAACTCCGGACGACCGCACTCCTTTGCAATGATTTAATAAATCCAAATCCATGTGTACAGACAAGAGAAGAATCGCTAACGCGTTTCACGCCAACCTAGAGGCGCTTACTCATAGCTGGTGGAGCATGGCTATGCGTACATATATATGTGAAAAAATACTGTTGATCACTTCCCATGCTCCACCAATCACCATACAATCAATCAGCTGTTACTTGTTTAGCCATCATCAATTCCTTTCAAAGCTTTATAGCTTCCAGCAGAGTCGGCATGACATGGTGCAATATACAAAAAAGGAATCGCACGCGGAACACACGGAGAAAAAAAAAAAAAAGTCTCCATACATGGTGCGATGGTACAAAAGGAATCGCACGCGGAACACACAAAAAAAAAAAAAAAAAAA